>JAVQJL010064759.1:0-12899 GCA_036024295.1 Nannoperca obscura | reverse complement strand
TTTCTTTAAAGTTAAGACTAGTTTAAAGTCATCTTCATTGAAAAGTACAGTGCTTTTCCTTCAAAAATAAGGACATTTCAATGTGACCCCAAACTTTTGAACGGTAGTGTACATAGTTTCTGTGAGGATATAGAAAGTCTTGTGTAATAGTGTGAAGGGTAAGAAAGGCTTACCTGCTGTCTACAGATGCGTTTCATCGTTTTTGTCGCCCTTCCATCAGAAATTTTTTTTTAAGGTAATCTTTTGGCATTTCATGGCTTATTGATCAGATACAATCAGTGTGGAGATGACAGGAAATTGGGGCAGAGAGATATATATCACTGGACGTGAACCGGGGATGTTGAAGTTCATGGTTGATATCCTAGGCTTAGCATCTAAATCAATGCAGCTGTCTACACCGCTCTTGTAATGGCTTGTATTCATATGCGTATATGTGACTGGAAGTGTCTTTTCTGGCTTGTAAGTTAATTTATTTCTCCCATTTATGCACTTCATTACATAATTGTGTACTTAGCTGTAAGTGCTGTCAACACACCATAGAGTGGAAAGCAGTTCTGTGGGTGAACGTGTCCAGAGTGAACGCTGATGAAGGACTCGCGGCTGCTGCTGTTGTGTTGCTGTTGACATGCAGCTTTTGGTTTGCAGCCGGTATAAAAAGGCTATTAGACTTATCCAGTAGTGACGCCCGAACTCCTTGCAGCCCCTGCGCAGCAACGATCTGTCCTCCGTGTTGATTTCATCAGCTCTGTTGAGAGGCTGATGTCATTTCACATGCACTTTAGTGAGACAGCACTGTATTCTGTGTGCTTTTGTGGGTTAGGGCTCTGCACAGTATTAAGTGACCAGGTTAATTAACACTGAATTCAGAAGCTGCTGTTGAACACTCATAAAAATGACTTTTCTAAACACTTGCCCTCGATGGAAAACAACGAGGAAAGATGTGAAAGTGAATTCATAAGGAGAAACTTAGGAGAAAGAACCTGTGATGCTAAGAGAATCCAACTACACTTATGCTAGGCTATGTAATTCTGTGACAGCGCAGATGTTATTTACTTGATTTGCCGTGATCGCTTTAAATGTTGCTGCTGCAAGGAATTTCCTTCCCGGATTTGAGACAAGAATGGAAACATTGAAGCACCTTTTCTTAGCATTTACAGAATTCGACCAGCCACATATTTCCAGGTCACTTCACTCATTTAGAAGCCTTCCTAAGCAAAAAAAGACCATTTGACTGCAACTAGAGTCTCTGCTGCTGTTTTCTGAGCTTGCCACACAATGAATTAATACTTTTGCCTTACTGTAACACACACACACACACACACACACCCCTTCAACACACTTGATTAATGTTCATTACACAGTGATCACCCATTTCCTCACAAATCTATAATAATATAAGGCGTGACAGGCTGACTTAAGCATGCTTATTCTGGTAAACTTGGTATCAAAAGCTTTTGCTATTTTGTTAAAAACAGCATAAAAACTTGAATTGGAAATGTAAGACAATTAGTAATATTAATGCTTCTTAGTAGCAATTACTTGTAAAATAGGATATTTGAAGTTTCAATCCACTGACCATCAACATACAGTGAGTTGTTGTTAAGAGAAATGTGTGCTGTGTGTGTGTGTGTGTGTGTGTGTGTGCTTGTTTGTTTGTTTGTCTCAATCGCATCCTGAATTGAATTAAATGCAAAGCTTACATTGGTGTTCACAATATGAAAGCCAAAACAAATAACCCAATATAGAAACAAAAAAGTTTAATGTAACACTCCCACTTTCTTCATTTCTCTTTTTCACTTCACTTATCAAGCGTCTGAATGCCAACTCTGTGGGTGATGGAGTTGAGCAGGCAACTCTGTGGGAAGATGAAGAAATCCAATAGGAGGGCCCAAATCTCCTCTTCTCCTACTTCCACTTCTGCCCTGGAGATCCACTTTTACACACTGGATGTGGAGCCGCTCGAGTACAGCAAAGGCTGCTACACTGTGGAGCAGCTCTGTGTGGAGGCTGCCAAGAAATGCTGTGAGTGACTGATCTTTTGGTTAGCTGGTAAAGTCAAGCTTGCATGCTCTGCTTATTGATATGGTCTCTGTTTATTGCCAGTAATGTACGGTGTGGTGTAGATTTTACTGTGAATATAGTATGTGATACATAGGAACATAGATAACACAATTTCCAAGTTTACATCTTATATGATTGGCTTAAAATGATTAATAATGAGTAGGCTGCCAGATCTTGGTCAAGTAGTGAAGGTTGCTAAATAAAACAGCTTCATAGCCTGTTAAGTGAGAGAGAGACATTTGAATGAAAAATTAGTGTTGGTCACTTGGTCTTGCAGTTAACCGTGGCTATTTTGTAATTCCTGCGGTGATGACATGGCCATAAAGTCAAGTTGTTCTGCTTTTTTTCTGCGAATAACTTCATGAAATGTGTCAATGCAAATTGATACATATATATAGTGATATATATATATAAACTATAACTACCCGACACTGTCACAGAAGAGAACTTCTCCCTGTCTGTTACAGCCTTACCTTTAAGTGCTACCATTCAGCTGTCAACATGTGAACTATGCATTAAATTCCAAACCAAGATGGACATTACAGAATCGATGACTCTCCTTAATAATATAATCATACTAATGGTACTGTTGCTAAATCAATTGCAACCACAGTTCAAAACCCATCAATCAGTTATTGTAAAACTAGACCAAGTGCCACTCTAGGGGCCCTTAGAAGAAGTGTTTCTCTCTCTCTCCACTCAACCATTAGTCATTTTAACCTACTGGTTAGCTGGGTTCAGATGAAAAATGTTTCAGTCTCTTTTCATTTGAAGGCTTACATTAAATGCAGAAATGTGCCAATGTTCTCTAAAACCAGAATCATACATTTCATCTTTGCAAGTATAAGAACATACATTGTAACAATGTGTGTAGAAGCTTTCTGTTTATCTTGTTTTGTAAGCAGATTGGCGTTGCACTTAAATCCTCTCTTGCAAATGCTGCATCAGGCTTGGTCCCTATCCAACAACTGGTCTGAATATTGATCTTTTTCTCTGTCCCTTCTCAGCAATCTCTCCCTTGTGCCATAACCTATTTGCCCTGTACAATGAGTCAGCGGACACATGGTACCCCCCCAACTATGAGTTCAAGACCACAGAGGAAAACAGCATCAAGCTGCACTATCGCATGAGGTAAGAATGGCATCACAGTAGCGGCTGATTACATTGGAGTTGAATATTGTGATTTTCCTAGCTGTCATTTATCTGCATATCTGCAAGTCATTTCTTAAATTGAAATGAACTGTTTTCCACATGGAACCCCTTTGAATGTTGTGTAGTCTTCACAATGGTGGAAATATCTTTTTAAACATATTGGGAGGTGAGCATCCAGAGTAAGAGCAATTTAAAGACCTATATGGAATGCCCACCTCAAGAAAGAGCAGGAATGGGATGTTGAATGTCTCTTGTCTGGTGGGAACGAGCAGAAGGTGGAGCAACAACAAACAAACCAACCATGTGCCATAGTGAACCAGTGTGCAGGCCACCCCTGAAGTAGATCTAGTTAAGCTATCTAGTTGAGCTCACTTTAAAAAAAATGCACTGGTTATGGAGCCAAACCCCTGGATAGGGGCTGGGCTGTTTCCTTGTCCGGAGTTTTACACAGTGAGTACTTGGCCTTATTGGAGTCTCAGGGTGGGATCCTGGTGAGGGTGCTTCCTTGGGACACTATAGTTCTGCCAGTGGATGTAAATGGTTATGTGGATGATGTCAGAAAAACTAGGAAAGGAGTGTTAAGGAGAAACGGCCTGTCTGATATGGATTTTTGGTTTGGTGATCTCAGGTTTCCGTTCTACTTTTTGCACAGATGGTGATGTAGTTCTGTGACCTCCAGTACACGCTGGAGTGGTTTATAACTTTTCTACCTTGAGCAAAGAAGTTCAAATATCCAATTTTATATAGATAGTAACATGGCATGTAAGTTTGACAAGCAGACTTATGTGCTGGAACAAGCTGGGCCTGAAGGCAAACTGTTTGATTTACCAGTCGATCTACATTATAACCCTTAATTTCCAGTGGCTCTTGGTAGTGACCCAAGGATGAGATCCAGGATTCAAGTGTTTGAAATGTGTATCTGAAAAGTGTTTTTCCTTCATGTTAAAAGGATCTGCTTTGGATCAGGAGGATTCCTGTAGGGCCTCCCTTCAGAGGAGACTGTGGGACTGACCATTTAAACTATCATTTTATCTATGTCTCCTTTGGTTGTATGCAGCTGGATAAGAAATACACTAATTAAAAAGTAGAAAATACAGATTATGAGTTAATTTTTAAGATGTCTGTGACTAACTGCTCTGACAGTGTCAACCTGCTCTCTTCTTTGTTGTTTAAGCACATACCTCCACATTCATTACCCATCCATTTTAGTTTTGGGTGTTGTTTTCATTTAGAGCAGAACACAGCATTCTGGTATAGAGGCGGGCATCTTATATAGAAACATACTGGTCAAAAAAAGATTTTCAGGATACTTGGGCATGTAAAATGAGTTAGACAAAGTCATAACTGAACCTTGTAACTAAGCTGACAAAAGTTCTATATAAATAAGATTGATTTTTATTACTTTAAGTCAGTTTCAAAGATTGTAAATATTACACAAAGATGTGACTAATGTCCGCTTTAACTGTGTACACCATAAAATCCTTGGCATCATGTGAAAGCAATTGGCTTAATATTGCATCAAATGACACTGGGTGGTTAGGCAAGATGAGACACATTATAATTTCCCACAGGCTTATTAGATCTTGATTCTAGCTTTGACTTAATTTGTGGAAAGATAAGACAAAACAGCCAAAGATATCTCAAACAAAGTTTGGAATTCAGCAAAAGATGAAGGTTGGTGGTACTTCAGAGAGAGCTCTTATTTGCTTTTGGTTATAAACTAATACAATCTCAGAATAGGCATGGCAATTAGAATAACAATAGAAGTCAGTGAGCCACTGACATCTTACATCCTGTGTTGGCAAGAGTAGAGTCTAACTCTATACTTGAACCTCTGACATGAAACTAAACTGCTCATTATACCCAGTTTTCATGAGAGTTGTGACATGTCTGGATGGAAAGCTAATGAGCAATGTAATATTTTTACCTGACCAGTTTGAATTGAACAGAGTTAAGTCCCTCTCCAGAGAATCCATACTACAAGTTAGGTAGCATTTCCTGCAAAGAAGAAAGAAAAACATTACTGTGTTGTCAATTGCACTTCCTCTTTCTCTGTGCTCTGCTGTGACAGTAGCTAGTGGAGAGAAGCGAGTGTGCATCGAGTGTAACTGTGGTATGTGTTGTATGTGTGCTTTTGTGTGTGTGTGTGTGTGTGTGTGTGTGTGTATTTTTGCTGCAGACTGCTTTGCATACTGTAGTGCAGTCTGCCAAACAAGCAGGGCGTTGTGGTCAAGTCTTGATATACTCACAATCTTTAGCATAAACAAATGTTTAAACAAGTCCCAGCAGGAGTCCACAGCCACGCTAGCAGGTCTGTGAGGCTGTACTTAGGCACACCATTGCTTTTAGCTGAAGACTGTTGTCAGCATGCTAACATGCTTACGGTGACAATGCGGCATGGTTATGTTTAGCAGGTGTAATGTTTACCATATTTCATATCTTAGTGTGTTAGCATGCTAACATTAGTTAAATTGCAGCAAACAGAGAACATTACTGTTCCAAATGTTGACATATTTCACTGGGTAAGTGAAATATCCTCTGGGGATCATGAACAAGACAATTAGGCGTTTTCAGACCAAACTGTCCTGGGGACTCCCTGAGAGGAACTGCCCACTGGGGAACTCCCCCGAGAACTACATACCTTCAGGGGCTTTTTCTTCTGTTGGCATTCGCCTCACCAATAGGAACGTTAAAAAGATGTGAGCCAGCCAGTGGGTGATATAGCTACATCACTTCTGCGCAACAACAACTACAACTGTCGCTCCGTTTGTCTGTGTTTTGTTCCATTTTGTAAGGCTACCGTTAAAACCTGTTGTTTACATGGCTAACGATTTACGAACGTTAAAAAAAAAAAAAAGCATTTGCTGGTGATGCTTTGGCTCATGTGATCGACCAATCAATGTACACCTATGTCGGGACCCAACACCTACAACACTCAAGGTTCCTCTTGTGCTGGAAGAGAATCTATTTTGAAGTAAAAGCTAAAAAAGTCCCTCAAAATGCCAGTGCGACCACAATAAAAAAAGGAAGGGGTCCTCCAACTGTTATCTGCTGCTATATTCCATTTCTTTTTTTGTTTTTGCATGTTTTTCAAATGTTCTCTTGATTTGGATTACCAGTTTCTCTGTGCACTGCCCCATGTCTCTTGTTGGTCTGGAAAGGGTACATAGACACACATCTGTGACGCTAAACAGACGGGGGTGATATATTTCCTCAGAAAAAGCTGAAAAATTGCGTAATTTCAGAGAAAACAGGAAAATAGGGCAAAACCTAAACGAAATACAAAACGTAGATGTTGCCCAGCACTGAAATTTGAACTGGCTGGTTGATTTTTGCATAAAAAGTGAAGAGATGACAAAATGAGAAAATCTAGGCATGGGCAAGTGCTAGTCATGGATGTTTTTACACTGCAATCACTGCATTTAATACCGGAGGCAATAGAGCACTTCCTGTTGTATTGTTTCTCTGTGCACTCAGGTGCGTGACAAAGCCCATGTATGATTCAGGTTGGTGTTATAAAGCTCTTGATCTGTCATCGTCACTGCTTTAGATGCATATGGACTTTTTGTTTAGTGCATACCAGTAGTTTAGCAGCAGGGATGCCATCAATGCAAACTCAAGACTTTATAGAAGTAACATCCTCCTTCCTTTCAGGCAATACTTTGTAATGCCAATGTGTATTCTAAGTGCCATGCATACTCTCTTGCATGAGCACCCTGTATTCATTCTGTTAACTTGTCTTCTTTCTATCTCCTGTCAGGTTTTATTTCAGAAACTGGCATGGCACCACTGAAGGAGAGTCTCCAGTTTGGAGACACTGCATCAGCAAACTCAAAGGAGGACTTAGCCCACAGAAAACACCAGAAGGAACACCCCTGCTGGACGCTGCCTCTCTTGACTACCTGTTTGCCCAGGTGAATACATAATGAGTTACTTATTGCTTTATATTGTCATGGGAGCGTTTAAAAAATATATATCTGTGTTTATTTATTTCTTTGAAAAACCTTTTGAAAGTACATCCTGATTAAAAGCTCAAACATCAACACAGTTCACAGTTGAGTTTCAAAACATCAACATCAACTGGGAGGAAATGTAACAATACCAGGAAGTGCAGCTTTAAGGACGGCACTAGACACTCAATTCAGCAGACACTCAATTCAATTATTTCAGGCCATTAAAATATAAAAAGTCTGAAAGAAGCTGTAACGCAGCTGGAATTTATGTTTCAAGTCAAATAACTTTATTGACGTGTCAGTTGTCCAGAATATAAGAAATCAATCAGAATTTCCTGTAAATAAGGCCACTTAAAAGAACCAAAACATATAGTATATCGAACAAGCTGCGTAGAATTCTTTTTAGGCTTTTATGTTGAGTGTGTTTCTATGTTTAATGGCTATAAATATGTGCTTGCTATGCAGGGACAGCATGACTTTCAGAAAGGCGTCATTCCACTGAGGAAGCACCACTCAGAGGCAGAGCAACACGAGATAGAAAATGAGTGTTTGGGCATGGCTGTGCTTGCAATAACTCACTCTGACATGAGCAGGAAGATGGTCCCGCCCACTGCTTCCCATGAAACCAGGTAATACACAAACACCTACATACAAACACACACAATATGGCATGAGCTGGAATCCTTGATTTTCCAAAGAAATCTGTATACTGCGGCTTCAACAGTCTTTTGAGTTGTTGTCAAGCTAGGTGACCTTGGGCCACGAAGCTCCAGTAGTGGCTCTGCTATTTTGAGCTCAGTTTCAGAAACAGAAATGCTCTCCCTCGATAGCAGAACAGTGCAAATACATGGGCAATACTGCACATGCATATGCTACTCCATACATTATCAGCCCATTAATCAGCAACACCTTAAGCCCTCTTGATCAAAAACAGTTGTACATGCCACAGGAAGTAACTAAAGAATAATCTTAAATCCATAGTTTCTGAGAAGTCACACATTATTTTTCTTTACCTTCAAAATACTTGAAGTAAGTCCTGAAATAAATTGTTCATAAATTTCCATCTATCTTTCTTTAATCCCACCAGTTACAAATGTTTCATCCCGGAGTTGCTTAACCGCAACATTAGGCAGCGCAACTTCCTGACGCGTATCCGCATCAACAACGTCTTTAAGAAATTCCTCCGTGAATTCAACCGCCGCACAATCAAGGACAGCAACATCACACTGTACGACCTGAAGATCAAGTACCTGGCCACACTGGAGGGCCTGACCAGCGGCCTGGGCAGCGAGCTGCTTGAGCCCAGATCGCTCAGTGTAATGCAGGAAGGAGAGCTCTGCAATGGAGGTTACTATGGTAAGATTTCAGGAAGGTGATGAGGGGAGGCCCATAATTTAAACTTCTTTTTTTTTGCAAAAATAATCACTGTGGGAGATGACGTAGTAACAATAGAGAAAATTTGTCTGGGGTCAAGACAAAAATGGGAGATCAATTAAATTATTATTATTATTACAATTATTAGGCACAATGAGACAATATATAATTGATACTTGAACACAAAGCTGAGATCTATCTGTTTATATAGTCCTATTGCAACCTTTAATCAGCTATATAGGATTAGAATTGTTACGTGACAGTGGTTAGTTTGGGGTGTTTACGTGCAGAGTACCTGTGGTGTACTACCCACAGTTCTATAAAAAAACAAAAAACAAAGTTTGATCTTTGTGGACGTCGAAATATGCTTAAAACGTTGTGAGAGTTTGTGCAGATGTTGAAGAACCAAAAGTGAAAGGAACAAGATGTTTACATGTCACATTAACCCAGTTTTCACAGAGGACACCACAGATGATTTGCTTCACTCGTCTCTGCATAATCACTGCAAGACTTTTCGACAATGCGGACCCAAGTAAAGGGGGAGTCTGCGATTTTGGAGAAAGACTGTGTTTATATTTTATTCGATGTTATTTACGTTTCGTTACTATCACTGTGTAGCTCTGTCCCTTGGGGGGTGGGGACTCGGAAGAGGGAGAGTAGCCAGCAGAGGTCCTGTGCACAAGCACAAACACCACCTGTTGCTGATCGGCTGGGATATTGTTGTGTGACAGAGCCAGGGTTGTGTACAAACAACTGATTTTTTTTCAGTGCACACATAAAGGACAGCTAATGGACTGTGTGGAGATATTCACTGAATTAGACAAAAAGTGTATCACTGACCCCACCTTTAACTAGTGTATACATATTTTTTCCCAGCGATTGATGTCTGCAGTTTATGTGTCCTGTAACTACAACTTTAAAATATTTTGGTACATGTGTTACTGCTGTGGTATAATGTTTGTTTTTGGTTTCTAGGGTACTGCAACCAGAGCCAAGAGCAGAGCCAGACTCAAAACATGGAGACAAGCCACGACATGCAGGTCCTGGTTACCGGTACCACTGGTATTTCCTGGAGGAAGAAGCCTGCTACTGTAAGTGAAATTGTTTGTGCGCAATGTGTTTGAGAGATGATGGCCTCTAGTTTCACTATAAACTGGCAGTGACAAATAACTGTCCGATGCATCTCTTCCTCAAACCTCTTGACAGAATTGCATAAATGTGATGTAAGAAAAATATCATTATCTCCCTGTTAAGTAACTACAACAGAACATGTTTGTGTATGGAAACTTTGAGATTAAGGTAAAGTTGGATGAAGTCACCAGAATACTGATATCAGATAAAGTTGTTTTTAGGAATATTAAAAAAAGAAATAACATACAAATATGTAAAGCATGTTAAGCGCAATATAAAGTCACTAAATCTAATCCCTTTAGGCGTTTATAAGAGGAATATTATACAGAAAAGAGAAACTAGTGATCCTTTTTTTTTTTTTAATGCTGCGATTTATATAACACATCTCCTGCTGCCTTTTGTGATAAATATGTGGCATAATCAATAACAAGCATTAGATTTCATACGTAGAAGAAATCCAAAGAAATCAGATCCTGAGACAGTTTAGTGGACACATTTTCAATTTAGTGATGATGACGGGAAAAGTGTGAATTACTTTGGAAGAGCATTACAGTTGTCTTTATTTTGTTACAGTATGACGTAATTAGAACTTGAGGTAACTAGTCCGAACTTGATGGTGCTGCAATTTTCATTTCTAACATTATTTGAAAATACTGATGGTTTATTTCTTACATAATGTGTGTGTGTGTGTGTATCTGCTTTGTATATCTGTAAAACAGAAGCCTGTCATCTCTAAGGAAAAAGGCAAGTCAAAGAAGAACAAGCTGGATGGAAAACAGAAAAATGACAGAAAGAAGAAAGAGGAGGACGAAGGCTGGGTGGTGTTCTGCGACTTCCATGAGATCACACACACGGTCGTCAAAGAGGCAATGGTCACCATCTTTAGACAGGACAACAAGAGGCTGGTGAGACACTGAGCACCTGTTTCATGTGGGATCAACCTCCATATTGTCACTGTGGTCTGTTTTTAATTACCCCAGCTGACACTTCACACATTTAATTTGAGCAGTGGATTGTCATTTACATGTTTAAATATTTGTTCTGGAGCCTGCTTATAAATGTAAAGATCAATAGTCAATTTCTTAATTTGTTCATAATTAAGACGAGAATTTGCAGTCATCATTCCACAAATGTTATCAAGGCGTTTTTGGTATTTTAAGAGTTTAGTTAGCCGCAGACAGTCAGGGTGCCCATGCTGACCCCTGCTCTCCGCTGAAAGCGCCTACAAATGGGCATGTGAGCATCAGAACCGGACCACGGTGCAATGGACAAAGGTGGCCTTTGAACTATGGGAAGACTGCAAGCCGGCGGAGGCAGTGTGATGCTTTGTGCAATGGTCTGCTTTGACACGTACCGCCTACCTAAACTATTGTGATGTGTCTTAGCACATTAATAATAGGAGCACTCACTTACTGTAGGAATTTGGACTACTGCCTCTACTTGTTTTATAGATAATGTGACCAACGGAAACATTTGTTTGGATTTACCTCATGTTGGAGCAAAGTCTGCCTCTATGTTATTAGCCATGACTAATGGTGATATCATGCTTTATCATTAAAATGGATTTTGAGTTTTGAAATACATCCCCCACTCTAGTGTATTGTGGCTTTATAAGAGCCCCCAAACTTATCACTTCTTCTCTCCTTCCTTCTCTTTATACTCTCCCTTCTCCTTTTTAAGGAGTTGCAAATGGATTCTAGGGCTAAGGCGCTGTCCTTTGCAGCCCTTGTGGATGGGTACTTCAGGTTGACAGTGGATGCCCACCACTACCTGTGCAAGGAGGTAGCCCCTGCCTCAGTGGTGCACAACATCGAAAACGGCTGCCACGGACCCATCTGGTTAGTGCTGGCAGATTTATTGGTGGAAAGTGTGTGTGTGAGAATGCGCCTGTTTCCTCAAAAGTGCAGTTTCATCATAAACCATCTCTTATTGGCCTTCATTTGTATTTACATATACCCTCTGTCTGCCTCTTACATTGACAGAGATCACACTCTGCAAAGGTTTAATAATAAAGGCTCCTGTCATTTTCATTTTCAAAAGGTTTTTATCACACAGGATGGATCAGTGATAGGTAGACAATTATAGAAGGGAAACTGGTTTGACCAAATCTCAAAATCTAATGGATAAAAACAAGTAAGACAGGTCACAATGAACTACATACAGTATGAAAGACATATAATACAATAATACTAACAGATAGACTTTCATTGCAGCTTGTGTTTAGGTATTTTGTATAACCTAAAACCATCAATGTACTTTTGATAGAACCCCATTACTGCCCCCACATTTATTGCGTGTTCTCGCTCCCCAGTACTGAGTATGCCATCCACAAGCTGCGTCAGGAGGGCAACGAGGACGGCGCCTACATCTTGCGCTGGAGCTGCACCGACTACCAGTACATCATCATCACTGTGGTCTGCACTGAGGTAGTGTAATTGTATTCATTAGGTGTATTTTATTTATCCCTCACAGTGAAAGCAGGAGTGAAATTATTATTTTTTTTTTTTACTATCCCTTCTTTGTTGGACTGGATTATATGTGTCATTGCTGCATTATAGCATAATAAATAGTAAACTGTAGTTGTCACATGTACTAGTATTGTATTGTAAGTATTATCAGGCTACAAACAAATATAAACATTACACTGGGATATCCAAAACTGAACTGAACTGAACTGAAATATGATTTCACTAACTGGAGGAAAGCCAAAAATGACATGATGTGGTAGTTGAGTAACTAAAACAGAAAGACAACTCTCTACTTCCAGTTTAATCACTTGTAGCATTTGGTCATGTTTTGTAAACCAAAACTGGAATCAAGACCACACCTGTATTACACCTCTCTGCTATAAAAAGGGTTGTAGGGAAAATCTGACGTAAGCATCTCGTGCAATCTGTCCTTGTTCCTGTGGTGTCGTTTCAGGAATTAGTCCTGCTGTGTGGCTGTAGTAAAAGATGATATGAAATAACCCTGTATTATTAGAACAGGCAATGTCCTCCTGTGATGAACTGAAAAGGCCTGGTGTAGGTTATTCATCAACCAGAGGGCACGGCACATCCAGACACACTCACGAGCACCACACCAAACATTGCTTCGATTAAGACAGGTCACTACAGTGCACAGCAGCTTTATGAGTCTGCATGGGCGGGGGGGGGGGGGGGGGGGGGGGGGGCGGGGGGGGGGGGGGGGGGGGGGGGGGGGGGGGGGGGGGGGGGGGGGGGGGGGGGG
>JAVQJL010064757.1:0-13482 GCA_036024295.1 Nannoperca obscura | reverse complement strand
GATAGATAGATAGATAGATAGATAGATAGATAGATAGATAGATAGATAGATAGATAGATAGATAGATAGATAGATAGATAGATAGATAGATAGATAGATAGATAGATAGATAGAATACATGAACTTTTCTGTTATCATTACGCTATCTCGGTGCTGCTTGATTTCTTAGTGCTGTTTCACGTAATATGCTAATTTGGATTTAGCTTGTTCTTTTTCGAGCTGGAAAGGTCAACCTTAGACATAGATGTGTTAAAAGGCGCCGGATGGCTGTGAAATGTTGGTGCTATCCGTCCTTGAGTGTTTGTTTTTGTGTGTTTTTAAACGTTTTTTAAAACGTTTTTTTTTTTTAAACGTCTGGTTGTGTAGTCTATATTTATTGTTTATGTCTGTGTGTGAGTTGTTGGTGCTGCTGTTGGTGCTAATGGATTCACTGAGAGAAACACTGCCGGCCATAATGTCAGCAGGGGTGTGAAGGTAACAGTGGGACGAATTGGGTGTGTGTGTGTGTGTGTTAGGGTGTGAATGCTGTTGAGTATAGGGAATAACAATGTGAACACTTTCATCAATTTAGACCAGCAGGAGTGAAAACGAAACAAGGGAATGATTAAAAGGAGAGGAAACGGAAAAGTGGGTGAGTAGGTGGGGTGGGGGGAGAAACTAAAAAGAGAAGAAAGAGAAGAGAAAGAAATGGATACTGGGCAAGAGAATGGAAGATACAAACTTCTCTGGCAGAGTAAAAGAGACAGAGATGCATGGTGATTAAATGTAAAAATAAAAGTGTCAGAATGAAAAGAGAGCTGCAGAAAGAAAAGGAAAACAGGTAAATAATAAAAGGAGAGGATGGCGGCATGGATGGAAAAGTAACAGTGAGAAGCCCAAAAAGACTGCAGGGATGGAGGATTGAAAGAACAGAAGGATTATTTGAGGGCGATAGAAGAATGAGATAAAGGGACAAGGAAGACGAAGGTTGAGAATGAAGATCAAATGATACGCAGGGGGACTGATTTTCTGTTGCTTAACCTGTTCAGTGGCACCCATAGGTGAAGAGGAAGTGGAGACGTGATGTCAGTTCACAATGAGAGGAAGAAGACAAGAAGGGAAAGGTGCAATGTGAGATTAGATGACATTAGATAGGAGGTTTATTAATTTATAAATTAAAATCTAGAATACAACTTGTCCTTTCAAAATACTATAAAGACTATAATGATGTGCTGAACTTAATATATATTAATATAAATAGATAGATAGATAGATGTACTTTATTGATCCCATGAGGGAAATTGTTTCGTTACAGCAGCAGCAAATCAACAGTACAATAAGAATAACCATACATTTAAAGCACAATTGCAAATCTAAAGAATATCAATAAAAATGAAATACAAAATACTGATATAAAATAAGGACCATAATTGCAGATCTGCAAGAAGACTCTCTGAATTTAATAATAATAAGAGGAAATAACAGTAAAAGTGAAAATAAATGTGCAAAAATGGCAGAAAATTGCATATACAATATATACGATATAAACATTATGTACAGCTTACACCTGTCATGTAGAGGTGGTTTGTTATAGTGAACAGTAGGAACGATGTCTTAAAATGTACTTTATGACAGCTGAGTTGAATGAGTCTGTTGGAAGTAAAGGTGTGTTGTGGAGGGGGTGGGATGTATTGTCCATGATGGAGAGCAGTTTAATTTGTGCATTTAGCAGACATTTCATTTGCATTTGTCCAGTTAGAGGAACTGGGTAGGACTTTTTTAATTTTTGGCAGACTGTCCGGTATCAACTTTTCTGTTCCATTAATTGTAGAAAACTTTACATTTTAGTGCAACACAATCAGTATACTTTGCAGATCATCTTTGCAATTCACCCTATCATGACATATTTTTTCCCCTGCTCGATGTTATCATGCACATACAAACTTTCAGGCAGTGCACACATGCATACACAGTTTAAAGCAAGATGGTGGGAGAATCCGAGCCAGACTCAGAGACAGACTTTCCAACACAAGACATTTGTTTATTTAACTATAACCAAGGGACCATGTCCTTTGTGTGTTCTTCCTTGTATTGCGTGTCAGTGTTTACACGCATTTGCCACTTTGGTGTGCATTTGTGTATGTATGTGAGACACATAAGGTACCATGTGTGTAAATTAAATATTTGTTGAAAACTGCATAGATATTTAATCAGTTCTCCTTTGATACCACACTGAATAAATCATATCAGTGAGATATACTGTACCCGGTGGATATGGAAGAAAAAACATTACCAGACTTGCAGCCCATGATACATGACCAGCTGGTAATATATATGTACATACTGCATTACAGTACAACACTATGGTAATTCACTGTAAGCTAATTATTGTTTGTCACACTAAGAGCTTTTACAATCAATGCTTTCATACTTTCTTGTTCACACAGTGTAAAAACAACTAAAATACCATCTAAAACAAATTGTTCCTGATTTAATTATTAGCTCTTTCTCTCTAAATTAGCTTGCCTGCAGTATTTCTTATGATTGGGTTATGAGAGCATTTGGCTGTCATGCTGAGCTGACTAAGTACAGAGTTTAGCTCTGTAGTGAAAGCCATGAATCACTGACTGCGGTCACATGGGCCGCTCTTTTGCTGATCAGTCTAAATGGCAATCCCCATGAAGACATTTACATGAGTTCTGAATTAAATGATGGGATATGGTGTATCATGTAAATGCTCAAGAGTAAGGAAGGCTCTAACAAGGACAAAACACTGAACCTGATACTCCATAATATAGCTAGTGGTGAAATAAGGGCCTGCATTACAGGCTTTCTGCTCTGCTTTTACTGAAGGAACAGTTTTATTTGAATACACCATTACCAAGGTTAATGAATAGAAAGTGAGCCTTCTGTTTTTCTTCGCTTGTAGTATTTGTAAATCAGTGATGTTAAACCTGACGGGTTGACAGTAGTCCTTTGCTGTGACCTGGGAATGAGCCATATGAGCCAATGTGCACAGCTGTGGGCCTGGATGAGTGGTTTACATTTCCAGATGAAAATGATATAAAAAAATTTGAATCAAAATGTGAAAGTAAGTTTGTAGTGATTTATCAAGCAAAGGTCAAACCTCTCCCCCCACCACCACCCCTTCTCTTCTTCCTCCTGTCTCCTGTACCCATTCATCACGTTTACAGCGCTGCCATGTCTGCCCTCACCGCTATCAATTAAATATACTCTCCACCACAAGATCCCCTCTTTCTATCCCCCTTTCTTCCTCTCCTCCTCTCCTTTTTTTATTTGTGTACACAGTTTATAATGTTAAAAAATGTTTTTCAGATGTTCTTATAGATTTTTCTGCAGCGTTTTGAAAATGTTAGCTTAATTTAACTGCAACGTGTTTTACAATGACATAATATAAAGATAAGATAAATATATATTTATATATGTATATTTATTTATTTATTTATATATATATATAAGATAAACCTAATCAGTCATTATCGAGTGGTGCAAAATGTGACCAACTTGAGCTGAAAGGGACAAAACTGGGCCATTTGCTGAGATGCACAGAGCAGAGCTGTTTGAGAGGTAGAATATGGGTTTACTGCAATGAGGAGTGCCAAACCAGGCCATGCTGTGCTTTGCTGAAATGATAAAAAGGCATGCCACGGCAGTAATACCCAAGAGGACGTCTATGATGATGGTAAAACGCATTAAGAAACAAACATCTGCAAAACATCCTTGTGGCTTTTTTGCAATCATTGCCAAAGCCTGTGCACTAATTGAGTAGTTTGTCTGAAAATAATTTGCATACATAAAAATGACAATCAAGAGAAAACAAAAAAAGGTCACAAAATACTGTAGCTGCACTTACCAGGAGAGTTGTCATAGCAACCAGCAATGCAGCTTATGGAAGACGTCAGCACACTTGGAATGTCTCTTTGACCAATCGTATTTCTCGACTGAAACTACCCGTTGTATAATTTACTATCATATCTTTTACTCCATACTGCTGTGCCAGTGTCTGGTTTACTTGGCCGAGGCTAAGTTGGGATGAGATGGTGTGCTACATTACAACCGCAGCCAATTCAAAGGAGAGGAAGGGATGAGCCCTCCTCTTTATTTATTCAGCTTTTAATGTTGTGCAGAATAAGTTGGCTGCACCCATTTTATCTGTGTGAGAGAGTTGGCATCCCAGCCAATCAAGGGGAAAAATGCCATCTTATGCTGTGAAGGAAGATTGTAGTTTACACTAGAGAAGCTCTGCAGCATACTGCAGGAAGGTAGAATTGATTTGTTGCTGAGATTTTGTGTACACTAACAAATGAATGAAAAGAAAACACGTGTGTGAAGATGAGAATGAAAAGAGTGCAGGTTGTCTCTTGCGTCAGTGAGACCTGTCAAGGCATGTTGCACCATCTTTCCCCGCACTGATTGTTTGAGCCAGAAGGAAAGGCTTTAACCAGTTGCAGTCGTTGCAGAAGCTCCCCCCTACGTATCGCAATGCGAGGATATCAAGGATGAAACTAGCATAGTCGGATTTTCAAATAATTTCTTGCACTGAATGAAAATCATCACGATAACATGGGATGTACAGAATGTAATCCGGGATAGTTTCATCAGTGTACCTTTACCATTTTACACACGAGCGACTATGCATGCTGTGCCATACCGCATCATGTTGTTGATCTATTTAGTGCAATGCTGCGCTTGTCTTTCCTAACATGTGCTGTGCTTTGTTCCGTGATATGTGCTGTGTGTGGCTGCAAGTCTATAATTCATAGATATATGCACTCTTCCCTTTGAAATCTATCCATAATTGATTCTGCCAGTCCCACTGTAGGGATGGTTAGGGGGGCTATCTATCTCTCTGACTCACTACTGAGCGTGTGTGCGAGTGTGTGCTTGTGAGCATCTGGGTGTGGATGCTCATGTGAAAAAGAGACTTGAAAGAGGTTGGAGAAAGACTCATAATGGGAGAAAGGAGCATGGCGCAGTGCAGTGTAAAGTGCAGTCTCTCTGTCTCCCTCTCTCCTTTTCAAATACCTCCCTCATGGGTTTCTGATAGAAACAAAGGAGCTTTACTCACCTCTCTCCCTCGCTCACTTGCTCCCCTGCCTCCTACCTTTCCTCCTTCTTTATTTCTCTGGCTGTATTTTTGTAATTTTCTATTCTTTTACTCTCCCTCCCTGCCTCCTTCTTTTTTCCCTCCCTGCTGGCTGCTTGCTCTATAGCTAAAATGGGTCCTCAGTCAGTGGCTTTGGAACCATTAAACCGCTCTGAATGGCCTCGCCAAAATGCTAATTTGATTTATGATTTTTGTTTCTCAAACAGTACACTAGGCAATGAAGAAAACAGTGCTACTGTAATGCTGTGTTGCATTTGGTCTCTACCACAACCTGAGGCCTGGGTCACTAATGCCACCCAGGCTATGATGCAACTTGTGGTAACACACTGGAGGTTGTTCATGCGATGAGCATGAGATAGTGTGAGGAAGTGTGGTAATGTTAGTGCGTAATTTTGGTTTGGGTAGTATGATCTTCAGACTTTAGGTCACTGACCTGTTTCTTGATCGGTTTTCACAAGAGAATTTGCATATTTTGGGGACAGAAGCACTGAGATAGAGTTACAGTAGAGATGTGGTGGCCACCCAGCAGATTACAGCCTTTGATATTTTAAATAGGGTGCAGAATTACTGTACTGGACAAACTCATACTTTAATTTTTGTTTATTAGATTTCATTTTTACTATAAGTAGTACTATAAGTGTGGTAAAGTTATGTGTAGAAATGTAGTAATGTTGTTTTGTTATAAAGAAGATACAATTAAGAAATGTAAAATGATGGCAAGGTGGATGTGGTCACATCTACACGTAGAGTAGGTAGTAACTTTGCCATTACAGTAGGTTAAGTAACACTGAGTCACATGTTTAGGTGAAGTTAACGTAAAACGAGAAAATTCCAGAGGTAATGCTAAGGTGAGTATGGGTGTGCGTCAGTAATGATGTGTGGTTGAGCAAGAGACTGGGCTGATGGCCCAGGGAGCTAACGACTCCATCTGCTCCGCTCACACACCATTAAAACCACAGCTGGAGACACACCTCTGCCTGTCTGTTAGTTTGCGTCCCTCTTGCTGTCTTCTTTACATTGCAAAGTGAAAGTGCTCTATTGGCATGTAACACAAAAGAATCGCCACACAACAAACAACCGAAAATAAAGGTAAAAATGGGCAATAATGATTTACTAATTGATTAACAAATTACACAGTACCTGTTATGCATCTCTTGGTCTTAATTGTGAATGTGCCTTCTGTCTGATGTTGGAACAGCTTGATACATATTTTCAGCTTCATTTGTCTCTCGCTATCTCTCTCCCATTATATCTATTTTCTCTACCCCCTCGCATTATCAGTCCTGTTCTCCTCCTCTTTGTCAGTATGTTTATGTCTCTGTTTATCTCCTGTTTTTTCTGCTTTTCTTTTCATTTCTCCTCCCTCTTTTTCTGCCCTTATTTCTCAGTTTTCCTCCCTGCATTTCCATCTACATATACAGTACAAACACACACACAGCCAATGCAGAATTTCTATATTGCCCTACCTGCTTGCAGAGCTGCTGCTGCTTCTGTTAGTGTTTCTTCATCCATTTTCTGCAACATTTTAACCACCTGAAGCTGCAAAGAAAGGAATGCTAAAGTTGTTATTTAAAAATAATTTTATTGTTTGTATGATTTACTTAAAATTTTATCTAACAACATGTTTACACAGCTCTTTCCACAATATTTTAGATTGATATGCTGCATTTCATATATCAGTGCTACTGGAAGATAGTTGCTGATCTTTGTGGATGCTGTCCATCCCAGCTTATTTTTTCACGAGATTTCACGAGAAGAATTAATTTGATGAGGGAATAACGGAAATATTCCAAATGACTTCACATATGAAATGTATTTTACAACTACACATTTATTGCATTTCAGCTGTTCTAAACCATATTTTGGAAAATTCCCCTCCCCCATTATTTCATCCTCCCCTGTATCTCTCCCCACACACACACACACACACACACACACACACTCACAGCTCTTGGCAGACAGGGGCCCTGCAGTTTTTCTGCTGACTCTGCCGTTATTGCAATATCTCTACTGTTGAATAATTCACTGCAGACGTTGCTATCTGAACACACACACTCATACACAGTGTGTTTCCATTAATTTGCACATGTGCTACACATGCCCACACACAGTCTCTCTGTCTGAGACGGACACACACACACACGAAGGCAAAGACACGTGCTTTAATACATGTACTCACACGAATGGAGCTGCACTGCTTTCTTTTTCCCTTGGCAAAATGGGACAATGGGGAGATTTCATTACCCTGTGTAAAACGCATGACAGTTTAACAGTCTCTCAGTACATCAATCCTTCCATCCCCTCTCTCTTCCCCCCTACCACCTCCTGAATCCCTCGTTTATCTTCATTGTAAGTTAATTACCCCACAGAGTCGCTCGTTTCCGCGCGTGGAGCTGTGTGTGTGTGGGGGTGTGTGTGTGTGTATGTGTGTATGTATGTATGTCATAGTGTGTGTAAAATCCAAGCCTGAGAAACAATTTGTAGATTATTTTGGTTCCATGCATATCCTGATTTTATATTGACTTGGGCATTATACACTTCAAGCCACTTAAGCTCCCAGCACTCAACCTCAAGCTCACTAATCAACACATAATATCTGTTTGTTTAGTCAGTAAAATAAGTGTAAAATGGAAAATTTGTGGCTTAACATTACATTATTACATATTTCTTGGCCAGGCACAGTGATTTCCTGGAGTCTTGTTGTGGCCCTGAGGTTGCCAGGCAACCAATAGAGACTCAAGGAAGTCACTAACAGCTAACTGCTAATTAATGAATAGTTAACAAGTACAGTAGTTTGTGAATAGGTAATAGATTGTGCAGATCAGACTGCTAGATACTACACGAGGGAGCCAATATCTAATGATTAGTTCCTGGGTTTTATAGAATCTGCATACTGACTACTTTTGTAATGGATCCTTCGGTATAACTTTGAATCAGCTGTTAAATGGCAAGAACTACCTGTTGCTCCTGTATTATGAACATATTAGTCACTATTTTCATGCCAGGAAAGGGGTTCGTTATAGTGAGCCGTTACAAGGAATGTTTTGTTACTTTATCACTACCTTGCCACACAATGTTTTCCCTTGTTCCTTTGTCTGTCTGACCACCTTTCATTTTACCGATCAGTAACTGCCTGTCACTCTTTCTCTCTCCCTCGCTCTCTTTATCATTCCTGAGTGTCTCTCTGTCTCTCTCCCCCTCACACCATCCCACTATGACTGTTGTTAAAGCCTCGGCAAGACTCTGAATGTGTTCCAAATGAAATTGCCAAAGCAGCAGTATACGATATCTATCAAGGCTCACCAGCATCGCAGGGGTAAAGAGAGCTTCTTATTAAATCACATTAGCTCCATCGATTTCTGCGTTGGCTCACTCGCCTTTTTGTCTCTTTCACCAAATGAGCTTTTAACTCCTGGCTGGCCGCAACATTACTTAATGTATTACTGTAGGCGGACAGTAATGTTACTGTACTGTTGAGCAAGAAGAGCGTAGCAGGAAAATCTTAGCACAGTACGGCCTGTGTACTTCATCTTTGTGTTTTGGAATTCATTTGTTTTTTAAAAGATTTGATTTTCTCCTTTTACTCTCTGAAGGTACATGATTTATTTTATTGTTTTACTGGAATTAAAGTTTGAGTCATTAATTACGTCTAAGGACTTTTGTGACTCTGTGAGAGGACCCATCAAATATCAGCCTGTTTATAACTACAGCCTCTTAATAGCAACAAACACACACAACATAGAAGCTGCCTCTAGGGGTCAGAGCTTTACTCACTGTATAGCAACAAACACACACACAAACACACACACACACACACACACACACACACAGAGAAGCTGCCTCTAGGGGTCAGAGCTTTACTCACTGTGTGACGGTTGAGTGGATTATAGATGGTGTAATGTTGATATTTGGGTGAAATGAGGTTTTGAGGATTCAGAGCAATGAATGTGCTGAGTAGGTGCATTACACAGTGGCTGTTTTTATCCATGTGTGCCTCTTACCTCGTATCAGTCATTTTCTACGTAAACGTGTACTAATACATGCGTGTCTGCCCATGTTGCTCCATGTATCAATCCAGAGACGATTTCCCTGTCAGGAGATTACAGCAGGTCCGGCAGGACAAGCTCAGTAACAGATCAGTAAATGACATTTAAGTTTTAAGTCTTGTTGTCAGGCACAACACTGAGCAACCTGGTTGCATTATTCCCAATGACATGAGTGTAATCGATAGATGTTATGTATTGACGAACCAACCAGGCCAACAGTCCTGACACTGTGAAACAATACGAGCGAGGTGAAGCAATGCAACGTTTGTGACTTCCGATCTAAGATAAGAAAGCTTTTTTCAGCACGGTCTTTACTCAAGAGCCCTTACGAAAGGGAAAACTAAAAGTTCAACATGTCTTTGTTTATGTGTCCAACGCTTGGAAAAAATAGATTCAGTTAGCCATCAGAAGTATATGTGTGCTGGTTTGTCAAGTCCAGCTCTAGGTCCATATATCTCCATCAGAGCTGTTTAATTTATTCAAATGTATTCCTGAGCATAAAAAAAAAGAAAAAGGAACCAGCTAATTTCTGAGCATGTTCTGCACGGAAAGGCATAACACTGACATGCCAATGAATGCGTAAGTAGGCTGACGGTCATGTGCACATGCATGAGTAGGTCTAGCTTGGGTTTTGACAGTCTTGTGTGTCCGTGTGTGTGTGTATATTGTTAGAGAAAGAGGGAGAGGTTTGCGTTCACATGTTCTGGGATATGTGTGTAACTACTACAATGTTTGCTTTGAGATTATGTGCATCTTTAGGCTCACACAGAGCACATACAATTCCTTTAATAAAACATATCAAACAGGAGCTCTACGCGCCCCCACTGACTTCATTTACCTCCCCTCCCCCCTTTCTTGCTGCTCCTCCTTCCAGGTTCCCTGCCATCATCTTACCCTCATCATCTGATCAACTGCTCTCTGCTCAACCGCTTTCTCCCTCCCTTTTCTCCTTCTCCTCCTTTCTTTTTCATCATCCTGTCTCCCCTAACATTTGTGACCTCCCTTCCTCATCTGCTCACCTATCCTTTCATCCATCCCCTCGTCCTCATCTCACCCTATTTCTGTCTCTGTCTCTCCCTCTTGATGATGGTAGTGAGAGGTAACTGAGGAGGGGGTAGCTGAGATGGGTGAGAATCACTATGGAGGAGGAAAATGTAGGTCTCAGTGTATGTCGTCATTAATTATGCTCTTGTTAAACAACATGCCAGGGGAGTGGTAATTCTGCTGATGGTTTGGTCTTTGCTCTGCTTTTAATCATGCCAATATTCAGACATTGATTCATATTGTTTGTATTGAAATACACACAGCAATCAAGAGTCTGGCAGAATGGGGTCAAATAGACTTGAAAGACATGCCTTTGATGAGCTGTGGTACCACAAAAATGGGATTAAAGCTTCAGCAAATTTAAGATTTCCAGTAAGACTATATGGACTGCAAACATTTCAAGAAATCCATATGATTTGGCATCAAATATGGCAAACCTTTCCTAGCTGGCACTTATGTAAGAGCAGAAATAACATGAACATGAAAACATTTGAAAACGAGATGAAAATGCAAGCATGATCGAGAGTAAAATACTGAACCAAAGATCATGCAAAATATGTTTCCCAGTTGCAAAAACAACACAGGGAAACATGTCTCTAATCAAAATGGCTTTGACTACCAGAAATATTCTGGGTTGTATCACCATCATCGAACATGCTCGCCTGTCATAAAGCTGACACTGCTTACTTAGATTCCAAGTCGAGTGATCAAGCTTGTGCAGCGCATCATATCTCCTGTCAGAAAGTGGGGTGAGAGCCGTGCATCGTGCGCTAATTCTGCAGCAGCTTCTGTTGACAAATGTCATACAGTCAACATGTTTGCAGGTAGTCACACAATATTAACATTTCTGCTAGATTACTCCTGATACTTTTTGACGATTAAAGTGGGATGATGTGTTTCTCTCTTTTCCTAATCTCCTCAGGTGAGTTGTGCTTTAGTGCTACCTTTCCTATAAAAGGACAAAACTCCCTTTGCCTCTGCCTTCCTGTCTCTCCATCTGACTGGCTAGAAGTTCAAAAAGACATAGGTGACAGTCAGGGTTGTAGCTATTCTGCTGATGAAACCCAGCTGTCAGAAACTACACAGCACGCAGACAAACATACGCAAATAAACTTACACAAGCCTCAAGATGACTTGTCATGGTTTTGTAATGTAATAGCAAAAATTGGCAAACATTAGGTGTGCAAAGTCAATTTCACACATTCTTGTGAAATGCTTCACCTGACGTTCCTAACACACTGCAGGCATAAGCAGTGATTTCATGGCAGTTCAGTTTGGCGTGTGTCTACTGTATTGCCCCTTTGAAGACTCAGGTGTTTCACCAGAAAACTGTGCCATGGGCATGCTATGTAATGCTTTTGCATACATACATAGATAGTCGCAGGCTTAATACCTTCCACATCTCTACTGTATTTTCAGGTGTCTCTGTCAAGTAATTACGTGCATGCATATAGTTGTGTTTGTGTGTGCGTGAGACAAAGTGAGAGGGAGAGAGAGAGTGTGTGTGCTACTGTTAATAAAGTCTAAATTGAGGCAGAAGTGCTGTGGGTGTTACAGTTCTAAAGAGACTGAGAACACAACTAACTAGGTCATCTTCTCTCTCACTCTCTCTCTTTCTACACACACACACACACACACACACACACACAGTGTACCTTTAATACTGCAGGATAGACTCTCTCAGCTGGCTCCTTTATACAGCTCTCTCTGGGCACTCCTCTTCCCTTTTTTATAGATGGGAGAGCTACTAGAATGAAGCCTCTACATCTCCTCCAAGCTTATCATTATTTAAAGAACCCTGGTGGCAGTGGCACCAAAGTAGGCAAAATGGCCTGGTGCTGGGAAGGTCGCCAGTTGGACAACATGAATTGACTAGGAAAATCTGCACAGGGAGCGTTAACGTCTGTCACTGTCTCATTACTTCTGCAATGACTGTTGAGTTTCTGCTGAGAAACTGGTTGGGCAGCTGCCCTGTGTAAATGTGTGAAACTGTACGTGAAGCGTGCCATTTGTGGACACAAATCATGCATACTCACCAAAACATTTCCCTGAAATTTAGTAATGAGGTTTTGGACAAATTGCTGGTCTGGGTGCCAGATGGAAACGGAGGAAGAGAGTCAAAGGATTCCAGCCTCGTCCATGGATAAATGCCTGAGCTCTTGTAAGTCATGAAGGCTCCTCGGTGACCAATGATACAAAAGATATTATAAACATTACTAATCCTGGCCTTTTTTTCTAGGTTATGGTCATATATTTATGTTTTTGTCCAACAACACAAACATGACTTGATCTGGAGTTTACAATATGCCATGGTGTAAATTAATGCATCTATTGTCTGGGATTACTGTGTTGATCATGATCTTTATCTTCCCTTCCACAGAGAGGGGCATATGATCAGGTACAGTGTAGCAGTACTGCAGGTGGAAAGGATTTATTGGAGGACACTTAAAAAGGACAGATGCCTGCCTTCACACACAGTCATACACATGTCTACTTTGGCATTAGGATTTAATTTACTAACAGGGGAAGAGAGTATCCTCTAGCTCAATGTGTGTGAGTGTGGGTGTGTAAGTTTGTACTTATGTATACATGTTTATATCAGTATGTGCACATATTTGCAGGATGAAAAGATTCACAATTAAAAGAGATAACTGTATTGAGCGATTTAGAATGATCAAACATCAAAAATATATAACAAACATATTGTTATGACAGTACAAGTGTTTATGATGAGGGGTGCAGTTTCCCTTCTTGACCACTAGAGGCTCTCTATTACTCACATATACTGTACCGTACAGTCCACTCCAATGTGGTACATGCAGCACACTGCTGAGTTAAAGAATGGTTCATTAACATATTTAAACTTCACACCTCTGAGCTGCAACCTGCTTTCTCCTCTATGTGTCCGAATGCTGTATGTATTAGATACACACTGAATCCTAAAAGCAAGAACTTTTGTACAAGAGTTTTGTAGTTCCTACAAAACAATTATGCATTTGAAATATGATATGATATTTTATATGGCATCTGAAAGGGTATGCTACCAACAAAAAGCTGTTCTTAGCAGTCGAGGAAAAAAGATTTGCTAACTCTGTGGGGGAAAAAAATCAGATGTGTGAACTCAAACTGCTTTTCTGATTGTGACCAGACCTAAAGGACAAGATATTTCCTTTGTTTAGGTCTGTGTTTCCTGTAAGCATCGTAAACCTTAATTAAGCTAAGGTATATGGTCAATATATCGTGAAGTGTCATGTATCTGGTGGCTTATCAGGATGTGTCTACTTC
>JAVQJL010064753.1:0-20006 GCA_036024295.1 Nannoperca obscura | reverse complement strand
CGCTGGTGTTGTAGTGGATGGAGTTGACCCAGATGTTGCGAATGAGACTGACAATGTGTTGCAGCTTAGGAGCAACTTGGCTAGGCTTGAGCTGGGCAAACTCTTCACATGGCTCCTTCCATATTGGGCAGGTTTGACTGTGCCTACATATATACACAAAGAACAGCATTAAAAGCTGTGTTATCCTACCCACAGACAGGAAAAAGACAACAGTAATGCACAACAGTTATCCCCCCCATCCATCTCAAACATCTCTCTTTTCTGTGGTGTAATCTACAGATATTTTGCGCTGTACCTCTGGTGATGAATGGAGAACATCAAGCTCTGCTCCACACATAAGAGAAACACTGATATAGTGTAGTGTGCCTCTGCCCCACAGCCTTCTTTAGTTCCTGTAGGTGCACAAACTGAGACTTTATCCGACACTTTCCCGTTTCCCATCTAAATACGTTCAATAAAGTCAAAACACTGGCTTCACTCTCCCGTATACAGCAAGGTAACTGTGTGATTTGAGCGTCAGCCAGTGTCATCAGTCATGAAGTGCCTAAATTCCACATCCAAGCAGGTGCTGTTGGGCAGAGTTGGCCCTACAGTGTTAAATGGATTGTTTAGCTGGCTAAGCCAACTCTGAGCTGTAAAGCACAGTGGATAAAGCCTCAATATTCTCTGTTTGCCCATAACTCATTTTACTGTGCCTCCATGGTGGCTTTATACCCAGCCAATATGATGTCCTGGCCTAAGCTACGTGCTGTGTCACACTGCACAATTCTGCAAGCCACACCTTGTGTGCACTTTGAAAGTTGTCTATTAAAAAAAAACATTTAAAAAAAGCAGCTCAATCAAGAGATATGATTGCTAACTTTTAAGAGTGCTGCTAAGAGTTTTAAGTCAGACTATGCAGCATAACTTTCCCAATACCGGGAATGGCAGGAGATTCAAACTTATACACAGAAACTTACAATACAAATACACAGTATAGTATACTTATACAGTATGACTATATGCACATGTTTTTGCATGTTACATGTAAAGTCTGTGCCTTTGTCACACCAAAAAAAATGTGTTGTAAACCACCCAGCCAAATTTTTATTATTTAAAAAAATCACCAAGTATATATAAATTAGGTTTCAGAATCTGCTGAAGGTGCTGGTAGATACATTCAGTGAGATAACACTCACACAATTCAGTACTAACTCCACAATCCAGTACTATTTTCTGTATATATAGTGTGTTAAGAAATCTCAGAATTTCCTTCACATAGACTATAATTTAAGATGTGTTATGAATGAAATGACCTCTGCATCTGTAGTTTTTTTAAAAGGTGAGGTCTGCATGATAATCTTTATCTGCTTGACTTTTGCAGCTGCTGGCTGCCCGACAGATTGGCACAGAAGCTCCTCCAGGAGGTCATCTCTTACAGGAAGTCAGATGTATCCCTCATCCTCATCCTTTTCTGGGCGTTCAGTTGCTCCTTGGTCTGAAGTGATAGAGGAAAGAAAAGACAAAGAGGTCAAAGAAATAAGTGTAGGACAAAGAGAGCTAAGAAAAGGTTATGATGCTGGAAACATTGAAAGGAAAAGCATGGATTGGAAAATATTGTTTAGAAATGGAAGGGGAGAGATGGAGGTACAAAGAGCCGAAGACCAAAAAGAAGATTGTGGATGGATGAAGGTGAGAGGTGGCGAGCCCAGTGTCTCATTAAATAAAAACTCTAAAGAGTCAGAGTCAGGAAGCTTATGCTGGAGCTTCAATGGTGTTTTGAACAGAGAATCACAGATCAAAAGATAAAGTCTGTGTGACCTTTTAGACAGTATCCCCAGAGAGACGAATGGAGAGACAAAGGCACCCTCACAAACACACACAGAGCCCCTTAGGCTTACTCTCAATTATCTGTACTGGCTTCTTGTCCTTGCTGGCCTCCTCAGGGCTGCGCTGTAGGCCTTCCTTTGGGATGTAAAGAATTGTGTTGCACCCCTTCTTATACAAATAATATGTTGAAATTTAACACATCACAGCCTTGAACTTCAAGACATTCACTGGATTACACCATAGTGCGAGATCATGCAAATCACGCAAAAAAACAGGTTTGTGTTCCTTTCAAAATACAGCGGATGCAGTAAAGTCATATATGCCATCTCAAGAGAGCACTGCTCTGAGGTTTTTATGCCTAAAAATTCATGAATAGGAGCTGCATAAAAGAGTGGTGAGTATCAAGAGAGTGGCACTCTTCTAGGTTTTCTGTGTCTGCAAAGAAGTAAAAGAGCTGTTAAGTTACATGGAATGAAATATGAAACTCAACTCTTTGCACTGCGATCAAATGGATTTCAATCTGCATCCCTCGGAGGGGACAATCGAAAGTGTTTACAACTTCACCAGCACCATGGACAAGAGAAAGCCACGAAAAAACATCCCTCTACCTAAAAGCGCACCACACATGCAGTATGTATCACTTGGGATTTGATAAGAATCAAACTATTATTGTTAACTGAAAAACAGGTACATGCAAGAAAGCAGAGGGGAATAGTGTGCAAAGTCATAAAGATTAATGAGGGACTTCAAAGGCCAGTGTGTTGGTGAGACCACAGCTTCCAGTTATCAGTTTTCACTAACAGTTAGCATCAGCATGAAAAAGATAGCTGGGCATCATCAAAACACACTCATACCCAGTGGCAGCAACACACAGCCCTCCATTAGCCTTTAAACAGAGGAGCTAAACCAGACAAGAACAGGAAATAATGGAGGAAAAAAGTAATGAGACAACTCAGAGCACAGAAGGTGAGCACAAACACAAATCTGTTTGTGTGTTCTTTTGCCAGCCAGTTGATATTGTTTTATTTCTATAGCCGTTTGTGATGTGTGTGAATATGTTTTAATGCTGTGTTCCAACATGTGTGCCTATGTGCATGCTTTCTATGGTCACTCAAATGAAAGGATGAAGACAAAGTGATTGAGGTGCAGCCTTGCTCTGAGCAAAAAAAGTGCTTTGCATGATTGCTACCACTCAGTCTGACATGGGAGTAAAATCAGTATACCTAGGAACTATAATATTACCTCGTGATCTCCATTTACATACATATGTATGCTCTGCAGTCACAAGGGCCAAATCATTGGGACTTCATTGTTATTGGACATGGGAAGTTTGGTATAAAGTTTCTAGAAAGCTTAAAAACCCCACAGGCCTGATTTGAAAGTCTAGGAATTTTAAATCCTTGAAAGGCCTTTGATTGTTGGTGTATTGACTGAAAACGATATTGCAAAATGAGAATTTGCAGGGGGCTGAGGGAATGAAAAGGATTTCTGTCAGGATTATCCAATCTTTGTCTGATTATCCGGGAAACGTTGAGCTGTGTCAGGTAGAGAAGGTTGTAATTGTGGGTGTGCAGTTTCTGTTTACTACCACACACACACACACACACACACACATGCGTGCCTGTGTTTGAGTGTTGTGTGGCTTCTTTGAAAAGCAGTGGCATTTTCTACACTGATTGAGATAATTAGCATGAGAATCGAACCATCACAACTTACAAGTACATTGTGTGATTACCTCTGCATGTCTCTCAATTCAACTAGTCCGTCAGCATTTACCTTTCTGGCTTTGTGAATAACAGAGCATCTCTTTGGCGGCAACATGAAAGAACAAATCCAAGTGGTAGAAGCAGATCAATGGCTGACTGTCAAACTGACATTTTGTCAAAGAGGATAGCACCATAACCTTTATTGTGATGACCTCTTCTTTCAAGAGGAAATGTTTGGTGAAATGACAGGGTCATTTTTAGGTAGCTTTAAAGAAACTGAGGAAAAGTGCTGCTGTTAAGAAAGGTTGTGGCTGAGACATGCGATCTTGTAAAGCAGGGGTTCTAAACCTTTTGTAACTTAAGGCCTACTTTTGATTATTAAAACATTTCCAAGGACCGCCTTCCCAAATGAATGACAAAACAAACATAACATTGCTGGTGCTTTGTGTTTAATGATAGTTTTAACGCCTCATTTGGCAGCATTTCACCGCATTTAACACTGCTTTTTGGTTTAGCACCACTGCCTGTCATTATGAATCTAAATGGTGTCTATTCGGGGTCATTATCTCACCACACGCATTGGAGCTTTTACTTGCACAAGGTTGTCAACAGCATCAATTTTTGGTTTCAGAAACCGATCCATTTTGTGCCACTGCATCCGAGTAAACGCTACAGTGGCAAAACATGTTTGTCTCTTTCTGATGTGATTGTTATTCAAATGCAACTGGTCATTGAAATGATGCATTCAAGTTTGACACTTTTTATTTTTGTTAATTCTTGAACACATTTATATATAAAAATACATTTAGTAAATTTCAATCTAACCATTTGGCAGAATCACTCCATGGCCCACTGGTTGGAATTGGCTGTTCTAAAGGACTTACCACGAATAAGAAACTATAGTATAATGGACTTGTGGACTGTGTGGACCACACAGGGAGGTGTGAAATAAAGGTTGACATTACATTTTTCATACTGAATTTTCATCAAAACCCTGATGACAGAGGTGTTACCAAATATCTTGTCTATTTAAGTTTATTTATGCAGCCCAATATTACGTATAATTTCTCTAAAATTCTGCAGCTGCAGTTGACTGTAAAAACTAGCCAGAGGCCACAGCTGGTGGGCTGGACTCCAGGACAGAGCAGAGCTTCGGGAGGTAGGGAGCAAATGTTAATAGGTGATGAATATCTGTGACTAGCTAATGTTGTACAAAGGAGACCCATAACACCTAAACATCCTCTTTATAAAGTTTTTACTACCTAGTTTAGTGTCGTTTGACAATGAACTGTATTTCTCATCTGCTGAGGTACCCACCTGACAGGCTGATGAGGTGGCGGTACATGTTGGGGGTGTACTTGTCCTTGATGCTCTTTTCCCAGTAGGTGCTGAAAGCAACCAAGGGGGCACGCAAACAGGTCATCCTGCTCAGCGCTAGGTGGGGTCACCCTGCACTGTGCCAAGATGTACGGCCGCATCAAACGTCTCCTCTGTGATTACCGTCTCTGACACATGGATGTAGTAGGCCAGCTGCTCGGCCACCTGTCCATGTAAAAGAGTGAAGCAGAGGAGACATGAATCAAAGTGCTGGTGAAGAGAGGCAGATATATAAAAAAGGAACACAGGGATTAAAGGAAGGGGGTGAAAGAATTAAAGACAAGACAGGAAGGGTAGAGGAAAAAAGGAGAAATTGGAATCTAGAAAAAGGGAAGAAATAGTAATGAGTGTTGAGAGAAAGAGAAAGCACAAGAGAAATGAAAGAGTGAAGCCGAAAAGTGAGAGAGGGGGAAGACAAAGAGCAAGAACATAATAGGGTTGCAAAATTTCCAAAAGGTGCAATATACGCAGAGACACACTGAAATACATAATTAAATTATGGCATTCAGTGATTCTCTTTTGTGATCTCTCGAAAGCAGGAAGCCAGTGTGGCCATGAAATGGGAGACATTTTTATTAATTCCTGTGGGTCTCTTTAAATGCAGCTCACTTGGTATTCAGGGACATCATTACCAAAATCTACAAAAGCTCTTATCAGTTATAATACTGCATAGCACTGCACCTGTGTGTAAGGGTGTGCGTGTGCGTGTGTGTGTGTATTTGACAAGGCTTGGCAGCAATCTCTGCTTCACATCTTTTGGCTTCTGAGGAGAATGGGCAGTCCAACGTTTCTACTGTGTTTTTGACATTTCCATTAGTCAGGATGAAAGCTGAACAGGTATCAGACAAGCTGGACAAGTCTGCATAAAGATCCTGAACAAAGGCATTCGAACACCTCTCTGATGGGCACCTGCAGGTACATGCATACCACACTAATGACACATGGCCAATAAAATAAAAACAGCTAAACAAATGTCTTATGTGTCCATATACTCTCAGACACTGTTTTCTTTGTCAAAATGTGTTAGCTACTTGAACCTACTCATAGGAATTAAGCAGCCCCCCCCCCCCCCCGGGATTTTCAATGTCAGAGTATTCATTATAGGGCTCAATGGGGCACAACTCTTTCATTAAGGGCTCCATAACACATGTCTCACTGGGGTTCAGTCATTATCTGTCGGTGCAGCACTCCACTGCAGCTATTTGGTTGGGGGGGGGGCATCAGCTGCACCTGTGAGGGCACGGAGGACTCCGCCAGCTGTTGTAGTTGTGATGGAGGTGTCCTCAGTGGAATTATACAGCTTCCTCTTTCTTGATCCACGGGACTAAAATTAAAGTTATTCGGTGTGATAATGGCAACATGCAACTGTGGACACCCCAGAGAAATGGCAGGAAGAGTATGTGCAATTACACCCCAAAGACATGTATCCCCCAATTATAACGATGTATATCATAATTGGAGAAGGCTGTGTTCTAACTCCATGCAGCCCGCCAACACACCTGGCCCTATTCCTCACCAGAAATCTAAAAACATACAAGCAGCTGTTGCCTGAGCTACCTCCAATATTACCCAAATGATATCACTATGCAGATTATACATGGAGCTGTCTTGTCGAATAATGCTAACAGGCAGGTACAGCAAAATGTGCGTGTGCCAGTGTGTGATTGTAGGTGTGTGTCATCACAAACCATGCTCAGCTGTTGTGCAAGTACACACACACTGCAGAGAATGGACTATGGGGTCACCTTATGTAAATTCCAGCAGTGGGTTCTCAGACAAAGAGTCATAATTAATGAATTGTATTAATTCAATTGATGAAGACAGTGCAGGTTTACTGAGCACACAACAACAATATTCTCCAAATCTGATATTTTTCTGCTTTTCCCTGCATTGAAATTTGTTTTCACAATTGAGGAAAAAACAGATTGACACTTACAGTACAAAGAGAAAAATACCAGAAGGGTAAAGTAAGTGAGATGAGATTAGAGGAAAAAAAACATGAAAACAGTTAAAAGAAAAAAAGACACGATATGGGCTTGGTGCACTGTGGTTGTTATATGACAGTGACTGCTTTTACAAAGATTTCACTCAGATTTGTCCTTGCTTTCATCTGTCACTGCATTTCTAAAACACCATGTGAAAAGAAACACCTACTTTTATATCATCTTTAAGAGATTAAAGGGGGACGACCCAGTTAGCACAGTTGGAACAGAAACCTAATTATTTCACCATGTATACACTTAATTAGGTGTCCTAAAAGGTGTTTTAATTGAGCACATTTACACAACAAAGACTAAGGAATGTATTGCTGTAACAGCAATGTAGTGACAGGAAGGAAAGAGAGATAGCAGCTCTGGGCAAAATACAGTATATTATCATATTTATTTCGATATTTGAAACCTATAATCTCAAACTTTAGCTTTTTTACGCTATATGATGACTTGTTAAACTCCTTGTTGTAAAGCTACTAGGCTGTCACTTTTATTCAGATAGTCTATTCATATTTGGTTACTAAACCACTTGTTGCCTCAAAGTGTAAAATAATCTATATATATTTAAGCAAATATGATAGAAATATAATATTGCAAAATGGTATATTTCATATCACAGCATATGGGTCAACCCTACGTGTAGCATTGTTTAATGCATAATATAATCTAAAATCCAACTGAAACTGAAGGTAACTGATAATCTTCCTTTTATGAAGTATGAGCATGAAATAAGATGATTTCCAGAGCTATACAGATGTTTACACATGTTAAATGCTTTATCCAATTCCCTGCCTTGACTTGCCTTATAACATGCTGCTATGCTAAAACCAAGCCAATACTACAAAATGACTGTGTGCAGAATTGATGTGCAACGGTTTGTATTTCTGAGAGGTTAGGTAACGGGGTGAGAACAACATGAAAACTTTACTTATTTATTTTCTGAAGTCATGTCACATACTGTGCATTTGAGAATCAATCAAGTAAAATACTTGGTTTAAAGAGCAGGGCAGATTTTCAAGGAATAAAGGCATATGCTCTGGTTCAGCACTGGTATTATCACTAAAGAAGAAAAATTGGTTCTAAAAACTTAAACATCTGGTTTTTCACAGAAATCCAGCTTCCTTTCACTGTTCACGAAGCACTTCTGAGGCACAGCAGGGGAGTCCTGGAAGTCTGTTTTTGGCTTAGGATGAGAGTTGTTCACAAACATTGATTGAACTGTAGCAGAACACAAGAATAACATGTCTTGAATTGAGTGGTATTCCAGTTGAATGTTCGTCTGCAATGTAGATAATGTAGTACTAGCCCTGCAGAGGGCCACCGTCGGTGGTTGGGAGACCTTAAGGTTTCCATTAACAAGTTGATGAATTTACCAGGTTACTGATGCACAGTCTGGCATTTCCTCCACCAAAACCTTCTCACTGCATTCAACTTAATTTTCTGTGGTTAGCAGTATGTAAACACAGATACAGACAGTCCTGTATATGCAATGGTATAAACACAAAACAGACCTTTGATATGTAGAGATATATTGAAGGCCACCAATTTTCATAATTACATCTGGTTCACATTATAAGAATAATCTAGCCTCCCTATTGTCTCCTTTTTGTTTTGTTATTTAGCCCCGTCATTACTTTTGACACTAGTCTGGACTTCAGGGTTGATGTAATTGTGCCGATGCTTACAGTTGTATAAATGAAAATCTAAACTCCTAAGGAAAAAATATATAAAATAATTCACACACTCTTCCTCCCAGAGGTAATCACATGATTACATAATTGGGTATTTTGGAGGAGCAAGATACGGGGTAATTACGTGACGCTTTATAATTTTAAAGATTTGCTGGACACCACATCAAAAAGAAAAAATTCCATGGTATCAAGATGGGGAAAAGCACAGGAAAGAAATGGATTTCACCTTGTGTGCATACAGTCATAAAATCTTAAACTCATTTTCAATACATCTTCTATGAAATCACAGCACACACTGAATAGAAGTATAGAAAATGAAACATTTAAATGTTGATTTCAAAACTCAAAAAGTAATCTACAACATGTGTGTCCTGTTTGCAAACATGGAGTATGTATGTCCCTGTGGCTATATTAAATGGTCATATTGGAGAGATGTCCCAGTTTTTCTTTTTCATTTATTCACTTCTTTAAGGATCCAGCGCCCAGTCTTCAAGGTCTTATTGTGAACATATTGTGAGCTAGCATTATTATTTACCTTCAGATGGGACCTCGCACAGTCAACTTGAGAGCCTCGGGTCTTTGGAAAGGCTGTAGCACATTGTTCCCACACCGGCTCCCAACTTCTCCAATCTTCCTGAGCCAGCTTCAAAATACAGGGGAGACGAAAGGTCACAGAAGTAAAAGTGTAAAACATTAAATAAGAAGCGGTCTTGTCTAACTTACAAAGTCTTCACTGCCACAGCGTTGTCTTTTTCTAAGTAAAGCTGGAATGATTATATGGTATCTTGATGGCTTTTACAGTTTTATCAAGCATGCACCTGAGCTCATGACAAACAACTCCCATCTTCTCGACCAACTCCTAACGCTGGGATTGACAGCTGGGGCCCTGTAGGGAGCATGATGAATAATTTGTGGGCCAAAAGAGCAGCAGGCAGCCGGAAAATTCTGAGACAAAAGTAATAAAATGGCGAAGTCAACAGCTTCATGAACTATTTATCTTTCTGGAACCGATATGTCCTCCTTCAGTCTCATTCTGCACTGTTCCACTCTAGCCACCTCACTTGTCAAAGCCCACAGTAGTCCAGGCTTTATTGAAACTTTGATTCAGTTTTCCAAGTTGTCACTTTCTAAGGACTGTGTGCAATAAAGGAGACATGTTATTGGGGAGAAAAACAGACAAAAGGGACTAATGAAAAAAGAACCCTTTACTGGAAAAAAAAAGCCAAGAAACCCCACCCTACAGTGTGATCTGAGGATGGAGGCAACACACAACTTGACAATGATCAATACTGTTAATATGGGCTGCTGCAGACAGTCTGCCTCAGGCAGATTAACTATCTGCTGCTGAAAAAGACAATAGACAATAGTGACAGAGTAAAGCTATTGTGTAATATTTAGCCTTCAAAACTTTTCTGCAGGCATTTGCTTTGAGTGATCCCACAAGTATGGGTTTAAAGTTACATGCATTTATGCAAAACCATACAGTCCAAATAATTCACATTTTGGCACTCGGAAAACCTTCATTCACAAGTGCAAATTCCTCCTGGAAAGTGTGTAGGCTGTCAGTCTGGTTAGCCCAGGTCATTGATATTCATTCACTCATTATGTCAACGGTAGTAGGCCTATTGTGGTTTCCCACCAGATTGGCAAGCAAAACGGGACAAAAAGCGACTAAATTATTAGAACACTGTTGACATTGTTCAATCCAAGTCAGGTAACATTAGGTACGTTTGAAAACAGTTATATTAAGTGTACACTGAGTGCCAAGTTATTGTCTATTACCTGGAGAGATGTGAAAATGGAATGTGGTGCAAAGTAAAGAAGCGGATATGAGCACATGTATTCAAGCATGTAGCTTGAGCCCCACTAAACTAAACTAAAATACATTTTAGTTTTTTATTATTCAGGTATGAATAATAAATCCATCCTTCTATTTGTTTTACATACACGCAATCTAAAATGTATTCATGATGGCATCAGCTTAAAGGTATTGAAGTAATAGTGTAATGTCTGGTCAATTATTAACAAACGTTCATTTTACTTTGTTCTAACCTATAAAAATGGTTCACAAACTAGCTTAAAGCAGTTAACTTTACCCAAAGTTAGCAAACACTTAGCTAACATTAGCTAGCTGTTACCTCAGAGGCTTAACACAGCAAAACTTGAAAATATTTAGTAACAGTTATGTATTCTCACCTTTTATGGCTCCTCTGCAACAGCATTATGTGTAAATTACTGTTATTTGTGTAAATTAACAATATGTTTAATTTTGATTCTGTGACCACAACAAAGTCCCCCCCCCCCCCAGGTTGATTACGTTAGCATTATGTTATTAGCTATATACACAGCCTGTTTCAAGTAGTCAGTGTTCATAAAGTTTAAGTTTTTAACAAACAAAAACATATGTATGCCATCAGAATCCTGTGATAGACGCTTTAATCAAATAAAAGTCATACCTTTTTTGTTCTACCTTAGGCATCGAGGCATTGGTGGTTTGATCCTGCTCCATGTCGAAGTGTCATGAACAAAACTGAACCCTAAATTGCTTCCTTTAAGATGGTTCCTTGTCCATTACTACATGCATCTCTGTATGAGGGTGTTAAGTTCCTCTACTGCAAAAGTTTAACTTTTAGAAACCTAACTTTTAGCGTAACTTCATGTCAATATCATCTGACTCCATTTTTACTCATTGCAACAAAGAGATTTACCATTTATTTTGGTATCAGCTTCGACATGTTCTGCCACTACTCTGTTTAAGACATAATTTTTGCATTTCTGTCCCCCTTGCTGTGGCTTTTACATCACATTTTACATTTCTTTTTAGAATGCCAGTAAGTTGTCCCTATGGTGAAACATGAATGGATCATATGCTGTTTTCCATGTATCACATGCCTGCCTCTTACTTTTGACCCATGTCAAGCTTTTAACATGAGCTAGGCGAAAATGGAGGGGCCCCTGTAGCATTGCTATCAGCAAAGTTGACCCCTGTTGAGCAGAGCCACTTCTATAATTTCATCTAAAGGGTAAGTACTGTACTGCATAAATGGGATGACTGCTCTGAGTGCTCTTCATCCGTCTCACCCTCCTTTATTTTGCTTGGAAGGGTTGAACCCATTTTACAAAGCAGCAGGAACGACAGGAAGTTTTAGATCATGTTTTATTTAAAAACAGAGATTAAACATTAAATTTCCTTCAAATCTTTTTCATGTGAAAGCGAGAGAGAGAGTGTGGGGGTTCTATGGTTGGTGATGGTGTCAAGTCATCACAGTGAGCTCATAATGCAGTTCACCTCAATTACCTGTCTAAAAGACTGCTGTGAGTGCCACCAGACCATAGTATGTGCTGAAGAGAGACAAACACACAGTCAACAAATATATTTTTTTAATTCTATCAGAGTATGTTGAATAAAAATGTAAAGTTCGTTATGTAAAATATTAAGCGTGGTGGACAGCTTTTAGGTTTGCTATGTTTGAAAACAAATGCAATATTTTGTGGTCTTGCGCAATTCACTTTGGTTTAGGTATTATTTAGCGTTGAATAGTTGGAAACTTTCACTTAAACACTGTAATCCATAGAAAACACATTCCATTTTTTTGCAAAGTAAAGCTCAGTGACATAACCTAAATGAAAATAAAAAGCATAAGCAGAATGTTTTAACTCTAAAATTAAGAAATCAAATCAATAGTTTCATGTTTTCTTTGAGATAAACATACGAAACCCAACAAACTACTTTGTGAGGTCTGTGTGCATTTCAAGGCCACGGTGGTGACTGTAAGTGCTGAAAAAACTGCACCCATCCAGTTCCCCTCACACAGCTGAAGTACATCCATTGCAGAGAAGGGAAACCCAGGTTATTTAGTTGGTCTCTATAAACTGTACCTTGACACCAGCTGCCGTTTCAAACTACTGTAGCTGTTTTAGGTTTTATTTGTATGTAGCAGAATAAAACATAAAACATATAGCAGTTTCATAAAATTGAAAGTACTGAAAAAATTAAAATCACAAATCTATCATGACCAAAAGAAATTGGCAAAACAAACACATTTGTATCAAAATACAGGTTAAAAAGTTCATATGTATAATGTATAATTGGTATGTCTATCCTTTAAAATATCGTCAATTATTACATTGGCATATAATACCTACCCTAGAGTGCATATAGCTGTTCGACGCATCACTGAGGAGTGGTTTTCTTACCTTTTCCTTGCAAGTCAGATTGTGTCTGGCTGCCTGTGAGCGGATGTGGACATGCATATGTTTGTCAGTGTTCTGAGCTGAATAGAATGTGAAGGTGAGTCAGTGGGGAGCTGGTGTGGGAATGAGCAAGATTGATGTGCTCACAGCAGACGGCCTCGGATCCATCATCGGCTTGTCTAAATTGAGCTCCCAGGTTTATTCAGTGTAGAGTATACCTGCAGTATAGTGCCCTTTACAAGTCTCTGCTGCACAGGAGGCCACCGCAGAGAGGTCACTGTAGTAGCTTTATTCACACACGAATGCACATGAGAACACACACACACACACACGACATGACACGACACACACTGTTGCTGAGCAGACCTGTGCAAAGAGCTAAATTAGGAACAAAGCTGTAATACCAGATTGTTACTAGAACAGATCCGTTGAATGCTGTCAAACGGACCAGCTGTGTGTCTAGACGCTGTTACTCAGTACTATAACAGGACAGATGTAGCACACATTTACATTTTTACTGTCAAAAAATACTGTATACAGCAAGTGTTTACTGTGTGTAGACACATGGGCAGACAGTACAACACAGAAGCACCCTAGGTAGTTGGGACAGAAATGTTTCAGCATTTCTAATAAAATATCACAGTGTTTTGAGAGAATCAGCACGGAGGGACTATGTTTTTCCTTGACTAATATATTTAATTTCTGCCATTCATCTGTGGAAATGGAAGAAACACATTTTACCTTTGTTTATTGGGGAGCATTTGGCGTGTGTTGACATAGTTGTTGCTGCACTTTCTAAACACTGTCCGCCTATTGTGTGTTGCCCCTCAAAATTCAATAACTGATGCTTTAAATCTGCTTCCATACACCCTTGAGGCTCAATGTCAGCCATCATTTGGTTCAGGGTAGAAGTAAAATAGACAAAAACAGCCTCCTCCTGTGTTAGCCTCTGTATCAGTGCTGTCTAGAAAGATGGAGCTGTGGCAATCCACACATATTATATATTATTAGTACATATTTGGCAAATGGTTTGTTTTAAGCTCAGGTGAAGACATCGATAAATGTACTGTAGGTCAAAGGAAAGAAATATTTATTTAAAAAAAATGCACCTCATCTAATATCAAACACACAGTTTAGCAATAGCTACTGTAGTTCATTCACATATCTCAACCATCCACTCAGGTGCTTAAAAAAATATACAAGTGAAAATCAATACCTCTTTCAATTGCTGTAATCACACTAAATATTAACTTGTTACATTTAAGTTAAACGATGTCATTCATGTTTGTTTCTAGCGGCATAACGGTGTCATTGATCCCTGATGGTATTAAGAGATTAAAAGGTTCCCCGTCCTCTCCGTGTTGTTGACAAGCATTGCGACTCATTACGGCCATTAGCATTAAGCTGGCTCATCAATAAGCACTTGGCCGATCCATCAGTCTCCCTCAGATGTAGCCCAGGGGACACCGCCATATAGGTCCCTGCCAGCATCGAGAACAGCTGCATGGGCACCCTTGATCTGTCAGTCACCACTCACATACATGCGCACACGCACACGCCTGTCCTAGTGTTTGCATGACAGGAAGGATTCAAGTGTCACGGCGGGCCTCTCTTCGTTAAAGTTCTTTGTTGATGCTGCTCTAAGTGTTGTGTCAGTGTAACCACTTCTGCTTGTCAGCATGTTAGTGTTTGTCAGCGCACTCTTGTTTGTCATTTTGTTTTGTGTTAACTTGATCATTGAGGCCTTGAATGTGTGTGTGTGTGTGTGTGTGTGTGTGGGTGCACATGCGTGGGAGAGACAAAATGCAGGGAGTCTCTTTGTGTTAGTGTTTTTGCTGTATCCTTTAACTTTAGTAAAGTCTTGTACAGTATTTTCATTTATGTATGCCATGTAGGTGTTGCCGTGTGTGTGTGACTGTGTAAGTGTCGGGTATGGCAATGTCAGTGTCAGTCAGCGCGAGACTATGCAGTGTCAATGCACGACAGCTGTAGTCTGATGTGATAGTGTGCCACAGTGAATGACAATGTCTCGACTTAGAAACCAGTGTTTAGTCTTTGAGAGGGAGTGTAAGAGACAGAGCCAAAAAAGACAGGAGAAAAAAAAAGGATAGCTGTTGGATGGTGCTACAGTTCGTCATGGAGGGCCTCTCCCTCTGCGTGGTCCAGAGCTCCCATCAGCAGCAGAGCTCCAGTAGCGTTGTCTCTAACGAAGATGATGAAGGCGTGATCGGCGTAGAACAGCTTGGGCTTGTCTATGTTCTCCTCCTCTAGATTTACATCTCCTATCCCAGCATGAGCAGCCAGCTCCAGGGAAGCCCAATGGAGGACTCCGCCCAAGTGGAGTTTCCCCTTGCTCTTGTCTGACACTCCGGAGAAATCGGCTGCCTTCTGGTCCCAGGCGTCAGTCAAGCCCAGAGCAGACAATTGTTTCTGGAATCGGAAAAACACAGAGTGATGAATTTATAGACTGCGTCGAATCAATGCTACCCAAAGTGTGAGGCCATCCCACATAGAGACGTCCTGCCAACAAACAGTGTACGCCAACAAACAGCTGCCAGGACATCGATCAATTATGCACGCAAGACCAAACGACAGGGAGGGAAAGCACATTTTAAAATTTCATGTCGCTGTGACCTTCAGACGGGGGAGAAATGCACTGCCCTTCCCGAACCTTGCCACATGATTAACATAAATATACCCTACAGAACAGTCAATCAGTAACTTTTCTAAAGGAGTTTTTCATAATGTTTATTTACTTTCTATCCCAAAAATTCAAGATGGAAAGGAGGCTGACAGTTGCCCTTGTTGTGAGGTGGCAGAACAAAGTGGGCGACAGGCAGAGAGGAGACGGAAGGAGGAAGCAGAGGATGAATAATTTAAGAGTGATGCCCCGTGACCTCAGCACCTCCTTTGTTTTGCCTCTGATATGAATTCCACAGAAAGTCGTCGTCGTGACAGGTAGTTTATCCTTCCATGGCAGAGGGCCACTCACAGTGACAGGCTTCTCCAGGGGCCAGATGAGAGCATGTGTGGGTGCGAGCGTGTGACTGTGTGGACGGTGTGGACTGTGGATGTGCGTGTGGAAGGCCATGGCTGGAAGAAAAGTTGCAGAGGAAGGGTGTTTTCTAGCATTGTTTTAAACTTTAGTGGATTAAACTCTTTTACATGAACACTAAATGATTTGGATGAGTTGTCCTTGTGAAGGGACTTTTGTTCTTTAGGTTAAAGGTAATAGGACACAGGGGTTGTCCAGGTCACATTTGGGTCATATGTAAACCTAAAAGGTCAGATGCTGTCCCGCTCTCCAAGGATGACTGGTCAGGGTACAGCTGGTCTAACTACCAAGTGACCAAGGTCATTGGAGTTAGATGGCGTTGTGCCCCCGCCTCCACGTTGATAAACCGTCTCATCTCCCCCGAGATATGCACTAAATATGACTTGAAGTAACATACAACATGACTTTCATTAACTTAGGTAAACAGTTTTATTTAGACTCCAATACCCAATAGAATCTTCACACATCTTCAGCTGGGTGAGGAATAACCTTTTTTGGACTTGTAGTGAATCTCACATGTAGCAGGGGCGGGCATATAGACAGTGCAGGGGTTCACATGGACTAAGGGTTCACTTGAAAATCACAGTGGTGCCATCATACTTTTTTTTGTAAAATAGTCAGCAGCAATCTATAACAAAAGTATGTGCTTATTCCACATAAAAAAAATATATTTATTTTTTATTCAACTAAATTAATAATTTCTTATCTGCGTTGGTATTTTTTGTGCATTGTGCGTTCAGTGATGCTCTTCAGCACACCTCGATCGTAACAAGGGGTTATTTGAGTTACTATCAGCCCAAACCAGTCTGGCTCCTTTCCTCTCACCTCTGGCATCAATAAGGGATTTTCGCTCACAGAATTGCCGCTCACTCGATATTTTCTCTTTTTCTGACCAATCTCTGTAAACCCTAAAGATGGTTGTGCGTGAAAATTGCAGTAGATCAGCAGTTTCTCAGACACAAGACACCAACAACCATGACGTTCAAAGTCACTTAAATCACTTTTCTTTCTCATTCTGATGCTTAGTTTGAACTTCAGCAGATCGTCTCGACCACGTCTACATGCTTAAAGACATTGAGTTGCTGCCGTGTGATTGGCTGATTTGAAATTTGCGTTAACGAGAAGTTTAACAGGTGTACCTAATATAGTACACATACACAGAAATAATATACAATTCAAGACAAGTTATACATACATTATGGTCGGCTTTTTCAGATGTGTATAAAGCCGCAGTCTGTGCCGCTGTACAAACCATGCCTTTTCATCAGTGTTTTTACAACAATTACACTTCTTTAGATAGGATTCATATTAAAGTCATAGGTGTTGAGAATTTTAAAAGCACTTCTCAGTGCTCATTCTCATTTTGTGTGATACATTGGTGATATATTTGTTTGTCCTGTTATGAATAGTAAGAAAATATTGAGGTGATTTCCAGGTCTCTTGGAACTTCTTTGCTCACAAGTTAACCAGCTTCCTGATTTCCATCACTAACTGGCGTCATGAACAATGACTGCTAAGTGCAAAGTTTCTTTATTTTGCCTTACCATGTCTGTGTTTGACAGAATCATAAATAAACTATGTATTATTTCTGCAATTTGACTGTGAACATCTGAATGCAAATATTTTGTGGGTGCTGCCTTGCTGACTTTGACTTTCTTTTCAAAACCACATTGTTACAGCTCTGCTCAGTTCTTAAAACAACATGCTAATAGACAGTTGTAATAATCCATGTAGAATGTCTGCTTTTCTACTCAGAAGGTGAGATATGCATGCAAGAGGAAGTTAAACTGGATCTTGTCGACTTATGCATGAACATGAAATGAGTAGATGTATATACAGTTGTAGGCATCTGTCATTCCCATTCCAGTGTTTTCATGTAAACCCCCCCCCATCCGCAAACACGCATGCCACCCCCTGCTCTAATGCACTTCTATTGTCCTCATCCATTATTCCTCCTCTCTTCCTCTCCTCTTCCACCCGCTACCACTACATCACTGTCTTCCTCTGCTGCTCTGCCACTTGCCTGGCATTCCCATCCCTCATCCGCCCCCGCCGTCTGCCTCTATTTTATCCCACTCTGTCCTTCTCTCTCTGCTCCTAACTCAGTCTTTTTCCTTGCCGCCTCATCCTTCTCTTTCTCTGACAGGCCAGCTCGACCCGGTACACATCACTCTCTCAACTTCTCGGTCTCCATCGGCAATCATTTCAAGGTTTTTCGCTCCTTATCTAACGTTGAAACAGAAACAGATTTAAGCTGGTGGATTCCTCAAATCACTGAAGACAAATGTGTGTGTGAGGAAAAGCAGCTGGTTTCTGTGTCCCTCTGTGTCGCTCGTGTCCATCTTTCCTTATTCTCTTGAGGACCTAGCTCACTTGGCCTATAGTAATGCAGCTGGCACTAAGAAACATATAAATAGTACCAACCAACCCCACAAGACCTAGCCTTCCTCTTTGACTCTTTCACTCTGCTCATCAAGGCAAAAGCACTTGGTTCAGTTTTTTCTTTAGCTATAAAGTGTTTAAAAATTAAGGGACCCCGTGGCAGCACGCTGGGAAACAGGCCAGGGGTGTCAGAGGAGCCTATGGAGGCCTTGTGCACCGCAGAGGTGTGGCACTGCATTATATGGGGAGAAAAACATCTGGGAGGTGCTCTTTGGCTGCCCTTTCTCTCTGAAGCACCACATGAATCTTAGATGGAACAGCACTGGGTGGACTGCTGATGCCTCGCACACAGCATCAACGGGCTATTTGTCTGCTAGTGAGAGCCACAGGCATTGTCAGCTGGTGGTTTCCTCTGTGTGTGTGTGTGTGTGTGTGTGTGTGTGTGTGTGTGTGTAGGGCTTACTTGGCCTACAGCAGCACAGTCTAACCAGGCCTGAGGTAACATGGCATCAATCCTCAGGCGTGCGGCACTCTGCGTCACATTATTTCAGCTCGATGGTTGAGCCCACTAAGTAGCTTGTTGGTGTACCTGTGGGGGTTTTAAAGGGGATAGGTTGTGGCAGCCAGGACATGTTACAGCTCTATTTGTGAGGAGTCACTGCAGCTGAAAAGATGAAAATGCCTTAATAATGACAGCGGGGGGGGTTGTTTAAGTGATCTTTTTATATTAGCTGCTACATGAAAATGATGGCACTTGAAGATGTTTATGTAAACAGATTTATACATATCTATTCATATCACTAGGTAATCTCCGGAATCCCATGAAAAGCCTTGTATGGTTGCGTGTACCACTAAATGTATTTGTGTACCTTAGTTTTTTTATTGTCTTATGCAATGTTTTATGTCTGTGTATTGCATATTGCATTTATTGCTTTTGGAAATGCAATAGAGCCAAGATACATTTCCCCAAAGGTACGATATATTTGTGTATCTGTACAAAGAAAATCAAAAACAGTCCACCTTGCAAATTATTGCTGCAAAAAACTTGTTGAGATGGAAAGATAGTTGATGAAGAGGCAATGGCAACACAGACTGTTAACTCTTCAGAGATCTGAAGGTGAGTGAACTTGTCAAAGTGAGCGTGAGCAAGAGTGAGAGTGAACTTAAGTGCAGCTATCGGCTCTGGACTGAAACTTGATGAAGTGGATAATAAAATGATTCTCATGATACGCTGCAATATTTTACTGCAAATAAAGATTTTTTTCATTATTGATTACATTCTGGATTAATCATTTGGTCTGTGAAATGTAAAACATATAATAAAGTTGACATCAAAATTGCTTGTTTTGCAAAGTAGCAGTCCAAAAATCCAAGATGTCAAGTCTACAATGATATAAAACAGAGAAAAGCAGCAAATCCTCACAAATAAGAAGCTGGAACTAAGGACTATTTGACTATTAAAATACATGGATCCCCCCCCCCCAATTTCTCCCGCTATATGTTGTAAATGGTCCCAATTTCAGTTCTAAATACCTGAGTAAATAACCTACTTTGTGCCCTAGAAGCCGAATGGTTGCAACGCATGCAACGTGCCTGGTGAGGACCTTTGTTGTTGTTTGACCTCTTTTCTATTACTTCACTCCTGTCCAATAAAAGGTGAAAATGCTAATATATTATATATATATTTGGTCTGTGAAATGTAGAACATATATATATACATATATATATATATATATATATATATATATATATATATATATATATATATATATATATATTTTTTTATATCACAGAGATTTTT
>JAVQJL010064747.1:0-19021 GCA_036024295.1 Nannoperca obscura | reverse complement strand
GCGATGTACTTACTTATAGCACTTGTGATTCATCACCAGCCCTTACAAGTTTGATGAGACATCTTGTTGTTTTCCATCATGGTTCTATGCACTTTATGTAAAACTCTTATTTGGAAGTCACTTTGGACAAAAGCATCTGCTAAATGCCTAAATTTAATGTAAATGTAAATGCTGTGTTCTACACTACATAAGACCTGTTTCAGTTGGATAGCATACAGTAGCTGCTCCTGACTGACTCTTGGTGAGGCCTCTCTGGTGGTTCCTCTCTTCACAGCGTCTCCTGGCTCCTGGGTTATTGGATCATTGGGTTGGGTAGAGACCCCTGCCCTGCCCTGCCTCCCTGCAGCTCCTTCTCTCTCTCCCCAGGTATGTAAACCCCTTCTACCCTCTGCCTCCCGACCCCTCTTGCACCGTCTTCCCCATCAGAGAGCGGGGGCTGAGATGGATGGCGAGGCAGAGTATAGCCGCCCAGACAGGCTGATTTATGGCGCCTCCTTTCCATCTGGGCAGAGTGGAGGCCCCCAGGGGCCCTGTCTGGAGAGCGCTGGGGACAGCCGCTGTCTCCGACCTGACGGCCCCAGGCTTCCAGTCCACTGTGATGCCAAGTACCAAACGGCCACTCCAGAATGGTCGCCATCCGTCATACAGGCAGCCAGGGATCTGCCTTAAAGAGCGGAAACACAGAAAGCAGGAACAATGAGACTTGCTCCCTTCCTCCCTCGCCTCTTCCCACAGACATTGATCTCCACTGCAACAATTTATTATATCACCTCTACTATGGCTATTGTCAAGAGGGGTGAGGGAGTGGGCACCTCCATGCTTTTAACGGTTGGTGCAATCACTATAAATATAGTAACATCACAGGCAATGGAGAGTAACCTCTTCTGTGCTGTAGTGACAGCATATGGATACTTTCTAATTTATTTAAATAGACATGTGAGCCTGTGCAGCACCAACTCCTATAACAAATATATTGCTCTTCCACTGTTAGCTATGCTCCATTTTCCTCACTAGCTAGTTGCTAATTTTGTGTATTTGCTTTTTGTTGCTGGCCATGTAGTGTATAGTGGGTTTATCAAAGACTTCTTTGCTGCTGAAAACAGCTGAGTTGATTAGAGTGGAATTTGGGGGCCAGAAAACTGAAACAATTAGCTATAAAGGGCTACAAAGTTCTTCAGAGATGAAGGGAATTGCAGATTAAGGTGATCATTAAAAAGTAATGTGATACATTGTTAATATAAAAAATATTGATCAAGGCAGCTTTAAGATAAGACATATAGAAGCCTTCTCAATATCATACAGTGGTGATTTGTACAAAATACAGTTTATACTCTGAACAGGCTCTATATTAGGCAGATAGATAATACAAAGCAATTCATTTTCCATAGATTATTAGCTGTAGCACCAAGCTGGCACAGCTACTGAGTTATGTTCAGAAAGGTTGGTATATGGCTAAGGTTGTAAAATCTACTTTGAATCAACATTTGTACAGCAGTCACAGTTGATATGGTGAAAATATGCAACTTAATTAACATTGTATTTGGGTCGTGTTTTCAACATTGAAATACTAACATTTAACGAATATTGTCTCAATGGGCTTACTGCCAACTTCTCCGCCAAAATATTTAAAATTAAATAAGGACTGGGGGTTGTGGGATACATTTGTTCCAGATAAAGCACTTCTTCTCTGTGGTACATGCAATTTGTTTGGTATTAGATGACAAAGAAAATTAAATTATTTATATGTGGGATAACATCACAACGTCATTTTTGGATGGAACCATCACCATCACAAACCAGCCTAAGTAAAAATGTTTACGTCATCTGGTGGGGAGCAAGCCAACAATAATTGTATCATAGCAAATTAAACTAAAATGTGCTTGGAGCCCAATTAGATGACCTGAGCTCTCTGTGTGGCTCTGACATAATACAAGTGGCAAAGAATATTTAAAATGACACCAGTAATTTTATGGAAAACATTCACAGTTTTTGTTATTCACACTTTCACACTTGCAAATGTTCAAACTGACTCAATGAAAGAAGTATAGAACACTTTGAACAGAAACTTTTGAGCTTCCTCCAAGGCCGGTTCAGATCAAAGATGACAAGACCAAACTGTTTAAGAACACTGTTTTTCTGAAAAAGCGGCAGATAGAACAGAAGTACACAGAGTTGCTGCTATGGAAACGATACACTGTCTCGTCTTGGTTTAATGTTATTGTGTACTGGTGCAGGTTTCAGAACGTTGCAGACTGGCCAATTGCAAGTTGCAAGTTTTAACTCATCTCATCGCTAATCTTTGGTCTAAACTGAGCTTCAGAAAAACAATATTTGCAAACAATCTACTGAAAGGAACATTAGAGAATTATTAGAAAATATTATGCACGTTTTGCATGTTTTGTAACATGATACTGTCAGTAAGTTCATCCAAATATGCACAGGATTCTTTCAAAAATGATCCAGTTTGTATATTTAAAACTGATTCTGAATAGAGTCCTCAACCACACCATGGCCTCCTTCAAAGTCAGCTGGTAGACTGAAACTATGAACAGAGTTATGATCAGATGTGCCTAGAGGAGCTATGCAATAAGATTTGTTGGCTCCCCTGGTGGTCCCATGACAAAGGTCCAGCACCTTACCCTTGACTGAGGGAGTTATCCATAGAGCAGTTATTACAATCCCCTATAATGAGGTTAGGTGCATCAAGGGATATTCTTCGCAAACCGTGCACTGCTGTAATGATGACTGATGTTGCATTGTCCTCGTTTTCTTTGTAGGTTTCCATCCACCAGGTTTTGCGTATTTGCAATTTGCGCATAAAAGAACCTGAGTAGAATTGCAGAAAAGTCTCAAAATGTAGCAAAAATGTTTTTACTCTTGGCTGATGTGGAAAAGTAGGATCGACACAAGCAAAAAGTGCAAGGAAAACAAGCTTCTGCACAACTGAAGAGACGAAACACACCAGCAGACGATCTGTGTGGAATGATGAAGAGACTGTAACCTTCCTCAAATTAATATATGAAATAAACAGAAATGTCATAATTTCCACATGGTTTTCCATCCTTTGTTTTTTAACTGGAGCTATTTCAATTATGTCATCTCGTTGTGCCCTCTTCTTCTGCAATGGTTTAAGGGCAACCATCTGGAAAATGAGTGCCACCAGCTGTTTATCTTGGCAAACCAACTCCTAATGTTCAAATCCTAACGTTGTTTTGACAATTTTCTGAAAATCTTTGGTTAAAATGTGTGCTATGTTTAGATATACACCTGGCTAATATCATGTTGTACAAATGTATAGATAAAGAATATGTCGTGCAAAGGTCTGTTTTCTAGTTGTTAATTAGTGTAACATTGTTTCGATATGTCAAAATCATGGGAACGCGTGCATCAGTGTCAGCGTCATGACTGAAAATCTGACATTTATTCAACATTAACACTAGAACCACCCACGGGTAAAATGTACCCGCAGCTAGTTTTTTGTAAAATTGTATGTAGTCCCCTAGTCTTTGACTTATGTAGCACCCACTACTGTTAGAGAATGCAGAGATAAAGGCAGATTTAAACACAATGAGCGCTTCCAATTTGGTTTCAATGTCAGGCATCATAGTAGATTCAGTATTTCACATATTTGCTTTGTGGGTAGCGCTCAGGGCGAGCTTGCTGTACATCTGCACTGCAGAGAGTGGCCAAGACTCTGCAACCTACAAGTTCCCCTGCCAGGATGTTTCCCGCTGACCCTATTTTCCATATCTTTGGAGGGATCTTCAGTGGATTTTAAGTTAGTAAGTAATTAAGTAATCATGTATGTCATGATTTAAAGTCTGTTTCCATTGCACTTTGTCACATTTTGCATTTACTGATACATGAACTATTCCACCTCATTCAAGTGTAAAAAGTTTGTTTTGCAATATTACATATATAATAATATATATATTTTCAGTGTCTTTTAAGATTTGGGCATTTTAGCCTTTACAGTGTAGAGTGAAGAGGCCGACAGGAAATGGAGGAGAAAGAGAGAGACAGGCATGGCCAGCCATGTGGCAGTTATGTGGCATGCTCTGTAATAATTCAGCTACCAAGGAACATGCAAATTGAGAATCTTCATGAAACAGACTTGGAAACACACTTCTCTCACAGTATCTATAGATATATGACTAACTTTTTAAATAAAAAATACACATTAGTGCAGCTTGAAACACTGAAGTGACAGTTGGATTTTACAAAAAGACATTAACCTCCAAGTAGCAATATGATACATTTTACTTCAGCTGGAATACTCTCTGTTGGTGAAGAGCAGGACGTGTCAGGAAGTGGACATGCTGGTAAGGTTACAAGCCAAGTTCTGTGGGTTTCAGCGCTGCCAGGAGCTCACTGCCTCCGATATCACTAAGCAAAAATGCAAAATAGACTTTATGGATTATATAATCCAGTATAACTTCACTGCTGCAGAACATTCACATTCACCTTTTTAACTGAGAAGAAATATGATGAGAAATCACCAAACAAAAGCCCCCACGAAACAACAGAACACTGGAAAAAATTTAAATCAAAACATCAGATATATTCTCCATGGAGCAGTCAGACTCTGTTTCGTCTGTTTCTCAGTTTATTAGCTCTTTCTGATTCCCGTCACCATTGTAATTGTTCCCTGAATCTCAGTGGGCCATCAGTGAGCATTGACAATGGGCAAAAGACAACAGGGGAAGGATCAGTGGTGTTGTTCTCTGTGTTATCAGTGTTTTTGAAAGTGTTATTTCAATTAAAAAGTGGATAAACTGCTGATTAATTCAGCACACTTCCCAATTACAGATCAAAAGGGCCTCCTGGGGGCTGCAAAGCCCCAAAGATGGCAGATGCCGTGCACACATTCAGGCATATTTCATACGGCTATGAAATATTGAGCTGGTGTGTGGCGTTGTGGTACCGCCGGGTGTCTGTGTTGTTGGGGCTGTATGTAAATCCGGCTGTGACACCCCTGTCTGCAGCAGGAGACTGATATCTGGGACATGTTGGGAGATACTTCAGGGAAAATGATGCAATGTGAAGCTAAGACAAGTTGCGTCTGACGTTCTGCTCATTACAGCAGAGCAAGGCTTGTGCAACTTTAGAGGAAAATTAATGTGAATGCAAGCATTGTAATAAGATGTACATAGGTAAAAGTTCAAGTAATTTAGCATTTAAAGCTAAATTGTGAACGTGAATTTAAAGAGTAGACAGAAAGGGCAAATGCATTTTTTCCCTGGATTTGGGTTACATAACAAACACATGGGGTATCTTTAATATTCTACCACAGAGAAATGGTCTTTTCTGTGCAAATAACTGACATTTCACTAAATACATTTACTGTTTTCATTTAAAAAAGGAATATGATGCATGCATGTTTGGTGCCTTCTGCATCCGACAGCAATTGAACGAGCGCTTTGAAAATGGGCAATTCCACAATCCCAAAGGATCATGTTTTTTTAATGTTGTATCCCATGTATCACAGATTGCCCATTCAAAGGATAAGTCTGGTGATATTCTATATGTAGACCCAAACCAAAAGTGAATGTATCTGACTAACGCATATTGTGTGTGTATCAAAGCTTGATATACAGTAGAGCTACATTGTTGTCCAGAAACTAAAAACGCATCAGTAAGCCACACTGATGCACTGGCTGACACGTCAACTCAATACTATCAACACACAATGTAGTTTATTGTGACTCAATCTTACACACACCGTCCTGCTGCCCTAAATACTCACTAGAGCAAATAGTCCAAAAACAAATGCACATTTTTTTCTGTTAAAACTAACAGTGGCTAGCTGTTTTAGGGAAATACAGAAAGTTTTTTTTTTAGTTTTTTTTTTTAGAAACTAACTATTCATGACCATTTTTTAAAGATTGACATCTTTTGGAACCAACAGAAAGAGTTGGTAACTCATTAAGTCAGCAGACTAACACATTGTTGGTTTTGTGTTTTTTGTATTTTCATGGGATTTGTAAAAAAGAATTTAAAAATGTATACTGTACTTTCCGGACTATTGAGTGCACCTGTATATATTGAATTGATGCGCAAAATGACTGATCTGAAGAATTTAGTGTTTGATTTACGGTGATTTGAACAGTTTCATTGGTCCACTGTGACCTGTTTGGTAATTTAATTGGTATGGTGTGACGAGCCTAAATGTATTGGCAGCATGACGGCGTGAAAAAAGTAGCGGCTTATAGTCCAGAAATTACGGCAATAATGTTAACCATATACTTTAGATTTAGTATTTCTACATTCTACTTGTTTCTGTTCACTTCCAATCGATATGAATTTCGATTTACAGAGACTTGTCTTGACTTACATCTTGTTACAAATTCTAACCTAACTTAACAGTAAAAATCAACCCCATGATAGATAATCAAGTTTTTTTCATTGTCATTTTTAATGCTATAAGCACCAGAAATGAAATAGATAAGTAATATTGGAGATGCACTTAAAATACTGATTAGCAAATCTGTGTGATCTGTCGATATACAACAAAAAGCAATCATACTCTTCCAGTATAAATGCTGAGAACATCAATGACAACAGTAAGAAAAATAAAAAAACCCTGAACATTAGAACCTGAAATATTGCCTTTTTTATCTGCATGCCTCCTAATAAACCAGTTTTAAAATAACCTCACAAATGTATTTACATGTGAAATGTAGTTTCTCTCCTCTCCCTGTGCAGTGCTTATATGTTTTCAGATGCTGTGCACAGAGTTGCCAGATTTTTCTCTTTTCATAAGTTGAGCATTAGTGGGAGCTTTAACTTCCAGTAGTGTCAACCTATCCTGATGATAGCTTCTCACACTGCAAGATTCATTGTGGGCATTGCAAAGCCTTCCCTCCCTTAGTGTGTTCATAACTCATTTGAGTGTAAGAGCAAACAAACTGCTGTAACAGCTCTCTGGACAGGAGTTTGTCGGGTCCAGTTATATGATGCGGCTCCTCTCTCGCTATGCCGCCTCCCAAACGAGACCGCAGCACTTTGTAACCACCACTTTATGTCCCAAAAGACACTGGACCAATAGTTGCTGAAATCCGATGTGACCATAACACATAAATCATCTTTTAAGCACTGAGAAGAGCAGGTGCGGGCATAAACAGTGTCGACGCTGCTTTCTCAATGATGTAAATAATTTATCAAACCTACACACACACACACACTTACACAGCACTGTTTATTTCATCCCAGTCAGTGTGTAGTCCTTAGACGCCATTTTAGTTGAGGGGCTGTCAAGTCATGCGCGCACACACACACGTACAGACACGGTCAGTGTTTTAGAGGCGGCCCTGTCTGTCGCCATAATGAATCCCACTGTGATCACTCTGGCAGTTGTGGTCATCACTCTCTGACCAACACACACACACACACACACACACACACACACACCGCTCATACACACATGTGCGTGCATAGTCCCCCTACACATACACACGCAGAGGTCCTGCTGGCTGTCTGCTCATTCATCATGCGACCCCTCATGGAGTTGCTTGTGGGAGTCTGGGGATGCAATGGAGATGGAAGGGCTGAGGAGGAGGTGTGTAGGTGGTGGAGGTGTGTGGTGGTGTGTGGGGGAGCGGTGGTGGGGGGGTCTGAGAGCCTGGGTGAGAGAGAGAGAGGGATGTGGGCAGACAGACAGAGAGGGATGTGTCTTTACAGGCAAGGGATACTGTCTTATAGAAGAGGAAGCAACCTTGTAGCTCTGTGTCTGGGGACTGACTTACAGGCAGAATAGGGGGTGGGGGTAGGGATGGTGGGAGTTCACCCATGGGACCACAGCCAATCCCCCTTTTCCCCTCCACTCTCCATCAGGAGAAACTAACCTGGCCACCGGCCCCATAGATTTTAATCGGGCTTGATTTAGGCCATGGGCAAAGTCCTGAGAAGAACCCCTTTCTTATCTCCTCCCCATTATGTTGTGTGTTTCCTCTCCTTCTGCCCGCCAGCAGCTAGACGTTAGCTTCCCCAGGAGCGTTAAGTGCAAATCTAAATAGTTGATGAGCACTAAGCTGTTGGGGGAAAGTGTCGCCGGCGGCGCATCATTGAGCGCCGCCTCTGAGGCGCCCAGTGGGACTGCTTTAAACAACCTGGCATCCCGCTGCTCCGCAACCTGGGAAAGGAGATGGTTCCGAGCCCAGCAGGTTCCTCACCTCCCCAATCTTTTAAGATGATTATCAGAAGACACAGCTGTTTTTAATTCAATTCAAACAATGAAGGTGAAGTGCAGATGAATGGTATGTAAGTAGGGAGATTCTGAGAAGAGCTTTAAACAAAAAAAGTCCCCCACTGATTCTTTTACACTGTTACATACCATCACTTTACATTTTAGTGATCACATGTTCCTTCAACCTGTTTTGGCTGCTTCAGTGTGTGATTTCATTCATCTCCCAGAATGCCGTTTGGCAGCCATCAGAAGAGGAGGTGAGAGGATTTAAGTGACAAGTCTAAAGCTCATCTTCCATATCTACTTATATAAATCCACTTTGTCTATATACCCACACCCACACCCACAGGAATTTTGCCTTTAAGAAGACTGATGTATGGGTAATAAAAACCCAGGACACAAACCACATGTCCCTCTGGTTAATTTATATGGCCAATGAAAAATGGCAGCAGAGAAGCTGTTTGCTGTTATTTGTTTTTTCCATCATCAAACTCCATTGTGTTAAATATATCCTTTACATTTGGCCATTCATAAGAGCAAGTAAATGACAATATATACCCAGCACTAAAAATACTTTGCCAACAGCTGTTTTTAGGTGTTTTGTGATGGGTTTGAACATGCAGGCATGGTGGAAACTTGAAATCCAACAATTCTTTTACAAGCTACTTCCATTACAAGTCTTCCATTTTGGTGCATCCTGGTGCATTTAGGGCACTACTACATGTGAAATGTAATAGTTGGCCACCAAAAATGTATTGCATTTACATTACATTGCATTTATTTTTAATTAATCAAAGTAGGGCTGCAACTGACAGTTATGATCATAGCTGTTTAATCTGCCAATTCTTTTTTTCAGTTATTCCATTGATTAAGCTTGTCAGAAAATAGTGAAAAATGCACATCCCATTGCCCAAGGTGCTTGCTTTGTCCAACCAACACTCCAAAACCCCAAACTATTGTTTATCATGACAGTAGACAAAAAAAGCAGCAAATCCTTACAACTGAGGAACTGTAAAAAGGTATTGTTTGTTTGACAACATGTTGCAGATCAATCGATCATTCAAATCAAAAACGAACCCTGAAGTAAAACACTTAACTAAATTCACTTTATCCTTTCCAGAAAATTCATGTTTGTTATCTTTGTATTAAAATCAGAATCAGAATCAGAAATACTTTATTAATCCCAGAAGGGAAATTGTTTTTTGTTATTTTTGTATTAAAAAGGCTGTAGTTCCCGAGTAAATGCTCAAGCCCTCAGGTGCCGGAGCTTCCCACAAGCACCTGTGTTCATTTTCCATTCCTTATCTTTGAGCAGATTTCTTTCCTGCATCTGTTAGCCATCAAGCAGTTTTCCTGGTTCAGTGCTGATAGTTATATGAAGCATCCTCTGTCACTGTGGTGTAGTGACGCTCCAAGTCAACACATTCCAGCTGCTGATACTGTTGTGTGTGTGTCCATAACTGCATGTGTGTCCAAGTGTGTGTTGCAGTGTGCGCTTCATTCTCCTCCAGAGAGCTGGGATTTGATGCCTACACTGTGGCAGTGCAGAGATGGAGGAGCTGGCTTGTCCAGAATTGATGTCTCTTGAAGGCGTTTTGTTGTTGCTCACCCCTGCACCCTAGGGACCATTAAGCTGAAAATAATTGGCTCTGAATCTCCTCCCTTCATCGATCCTTTAGAGTCAGTGAACTCTTCGAGACACAAGAGCCAGCGTATTCAGAGACAGATAGAGAAATGTGCACACACTCACACACACATACACACAAACAGCACGCCGGAGAGAGAAGAGTGTGTAAGAGAAAAGTAAAAGAGAAAGAGAGGCAGGCACATGAGGGTTTAAACACAAGCAGTCAGTAGCTCAATATAAGGAAGCACAGGGCCTTAGAATAGCAGTCACTGGTTCTCAGCGGAGGTTAAATCAAGTGAATTTCTTCATCTCTGAAGATGTGTTTTTTCCCCTTCCTTTTGGAACGGAGCAGGAACAGTGGCCCTAACACTTCTGGACCCCCATTTATCTCCAGTGACCGTCTCACTGGCCCCACATCTCTGGCAGAGCACAGGCCGGATGGCGGCCAACAGAGGGAGCCCATGCTATTCCACAGACGTAATGGCAAGATGAGGAATGCCATATATCATTCTGAACAAGGCATTTACTGTAATACTGCATAGTCTTAAATGTGTCTTAATATTAAGCAGCTGCTTATGGAATCTTAAATACTGTTGATTATTTTATTTCCAGTGCAGCTTTACTTGTTTTCATGATTTTCTTGGAGCAGGTGAAAAAAGAATCATACTCTAGATACCAAATACCTATAATGCCACTTAAAGTTACATCAATTTATTTTTGGCTACTTCGGTGCAGTGAAACAAGCTGAAAACACAGTACTGAGTCCTTGTAAAGCTCTTAATGAATGGTTGATGTGTTAGCAAATAGTCTATTTACACAGTCAGCATATTTGAGCAACATTAGCATATATTTGAAGTAATGTTAAGTGCACCTGATGAATGTCAGCCCAACATTTATTCTTCTTTCAGCTTTGTTTTGGTTTTCACCAACTCTGGAGAAAAAAGCTCTTATCTGGCTAGTGGAGCATTTACATACCTAAATGATAACCAGCTAGTTGCTAACATTGTTGGCCTTCCCTTTGGGTATCAAAGCTTCTTTTTGGTAAAAACAGCTGCCTGCCGCTGCTAGGGATAATGAGTTAGTTGGTTGCAAAACCAAAACAATGAGCTAAAAGAGACTAAAAAGCTCTGTAGAACTGAGGAGATCTGCAGAGTTGGGTGATAATTCTCTTTCACGTTACACATAGCTAACTCTATTTTTTTTTTATTTCAAGATTTTAATTGAAAAATATGAAGTTATGCAGCTTTAAAAAAGACATGTTGCATAAAAACAGTATCCACCAAAAGCAAATATTCTCCTTGTCATGTTAGCATGGCATTTTCGTGATTATTAATAAGTACATTGATGGACCTGGAACACAAACTATGTCTGTTGTTTGGTGCTGGGCAGGTAATGAAGAGTTGGGTTTATCTGAACTTCTTTTTGCTGAACACAGCTGCCTGCTGTGACTAGAAATGGGGTTGAAATGTTGAATTTAGGATCAAATAAACAATTGATCACACACAGGGAAGCATTTGCAGGCCACAAACTCCAAACAATAAGCTAAAAGAAGTTAAAATGCTCCGTAGAGTTGAAGGGATCTGCAGAATCGGGTCATATGTTCTTGTCATATGAAGGCATTATTATTAGTCGTTTAATCAATTGTTCATTTAAAAAATACAGAATAATGCATCTTTAATTAAAAAACAATATCCAATATTTCTTTTTACCTTTTACATTGCAGTAAAAAAACTGCTTTCACAAAGAGCAAAACACATCTCCCTTGTCATGTTAGTATGAATTTGTCATGATTATTAGTAAGTGCAGTTATTTGAAGACTAACCCTGTGCAATTATCACTTAATTTAACAATGAAATCCATTTGAAACCCAGCATTACATATAGCTCCTTCTTCATTTGCATGTCTGTGAAATTCGTGGAATGCAGGTTGGATTAGCAGCCATAGCATGCATTCATCTTCAATTACCTCCTTCAATCTTCATATAGTCTTTAATTAAATCTATATCCATCTGTCTTCATCATTTGTGTGGTTGCTGGAGGAATCTACGGTGCAGGCACTCCCATCATCAATACAGGCGGATGAAGGCCGCTCTCTGTGAAGAATTGATAGACACTGAGGACACAACAGGGGGTGTTCATCTTCAGTATCACTCACTCCCTCTCTGGCCTTTACAGTGCACGGTACTTCATCACCATGAATCTGGAATATATTTACATACCCTGTCCATAACGTGACACCAAGGTAATTAGTTCTCTTCATATTCATACTTCAGAGATGACATGAATAATAATCCTGTCCCCACCATTGGAAATAGGTCAGGGATAATTGAATTTGTTTATCGTATTTTCTCCCATTAAGAGTAATCAGATAAGTAGTGGGGTATGGCCCCATGACAGAGTCCTCCGCCACTGATGAACCATCACATTAATTGAAGTTAATGGGCAGAGCGGGGAGCGACGGGGTGAGAGAGAGCGAAGGAGGGAGGCTGCATGGATGAGTGCATCGAATGAGTGGCAAAGGGAGGGCTGAGTTTGTCCTCCTTGTTCTTCCAGGCTGCACATGCATAGAAGCAAGCTGGGAAATCAAACACAACACAACAACGCCCTGCATAAAATATTTACTGAGATTAACTCTTCACAAGCTCTTTGCAAAGTACCGAGGGTGTCCAGTGGGCAGTGGGGAGAGTGCATTCAGCCTGAGCTTTAATGATGAACTTCAAATGCTCCAACACTAATGTGTGGTAGTTGACTGAGCAAAAACTTTGTTCCCAGCATCATCCCAGCTAGTTAACACGTTCGGCAAAACATCTGGAGAAAAAGTTTATAAAAATATATAAAATATATACAGGTAAATATAAATATAGGTAATATAAAAAAAAATTGATAAGCATGAAGCTGCTAGCTTTGTTAACCTTGTTGCACATAGAAAGTGCATAGAAAGTCACAGAACATTCAGAGACTCATATATTGGTATTTGATTAATATATTGAACATTTCTATTTTCTATAAAATCAATAAAAGAAATGGCAAAATATAATAATATGGATTAAGCTTGCTTTTATGGGAAAAATCTGAAACTATATATCTGTAAAGAGAAAGAAGTTTATGCAGAGCAGGGCGTTGCCCTGCAAGTCAGACAAGCTGGTTGACAAACTGAGACATTATTACAAATGTTATCATGATAACTGTATTTGTATTTTAGTTACAACACGATATCTGATCAGATTTTTGACACCAATATACAAATTAAGTCAGTTTTCTGTTGAATTTAAAGATTCCCCCAAACTTAAAATTCCCTTGTAGCAGATTCAGAACCTGAAAAATTTCCAGAAATTGTATGAGATGTAAAAACATAATCTATTTAAATTAATAAGTTGTACAAAACATCTTCAAACATGTTTGTATAACTTTACATTAATCTGTAGCGTACAATGCATATATCTTGAGTCAGTTACTCATCAACTAAAATCCCCAGTTTTTGTGTATTGGCACCATTTCTTTTGCTGTTCAAAAATAACAGCATGTGTGATCTGTCTATTAACATAGGAAAACGCAGATTCTGTGATGTTGTCGAGCACATTGTTAAGCAGTGTAATTTACTGCTCAACAAAAAACAGTATATTAATTGAGGAAATGTTTCTATCATGATCAGTGTTTATATAGTTACAGTTATAGCTACATTGCCCAGCCCTGCAGTTTACCCAACTGTTATCGATTGTACTTGGGGCCAGGTGTATAAACCATGCATATTCCATTTCCCACACATAAACCTGTATTTAGAAAAGAAGAATGTGTAGTGAGAATATGTGCACCTCACCTTGTGGCTGCGGATGATAAGGAGGACATAAAATATATAAAAGGTGAGAGACGTAGTCTTGTTAAGGTTATTTGCCATTTTCACTGATTGTGTGATTTTTGAAGTCTACACAGTAGTGTAAGGCGCACTACTCAAAGGCACATTGTTAAATAGTTAAATATAATTCCTTCATTTACATTTGACCAGTTATTTCGCAGTGTTAATAATCTTTACTGTGAAGCACTTTGTCTATTTCAGTATGACCTCTATAAATGAATCATTGATCTTCCTTCTGATGTTTAATAATGATTATTGAGATATCACTGCTGGTGCCGGGTTACAGGTACATGTGATAAATATATGGGAAGGGGGCTATAAATAGCCACAGCCGTGTGTAACGGTTGCGTGTGATGACAGCTGTTCTGGCATTGTTGGAGAACCTTGCTGATACGTCACAGTTGGTGAAACTGTACTTCTTCTTTGTGTCTTCTTTAATGAGTGGTTGAGCAGACAGACCTATTGATTGGCTAAGTGTGGGAGTGGAAATGGGGCTTGTATACTTGCACCCAGCTCCACAATGAATGAAAGATTTATACATCTGAGTATGCATATTTCCGTCTTTGTTGTTTTTGTCGTTTTAGCCCCCGTTAACCACCTGGTATATCTTTTGAAGGGAAAATGTGAAATAAACAGAAGAAATTAGTGGTCAGCTTGATCACCTATTAGACAAGTAGATATTACCTTGTGAGAAAGGTCTGTATGTGTATTTCCACCACTGTGTTCAATAAAAAAGTTTTTCATTGGCACCCTTCATGCACTGACCTTTCAGGGCACAGCCAATCACAGGATGTGTACACGTGACTGTCCAGCTTTACAATTGATTATATGCATTTCTGACATACTAGGTTTGTTAGAAAGACATTATTTGAGGCACAGGTTAGAGATTCTTGCTATATTTAGCAGGATCACACATCACTTTGAGACAGTACAATCAAGAGTTATACAAAAACCACATTAGCTGAACAGACACAGCAAAGAGCAAAGATCCTCACCTACAGAAACTCAAACTGTGTTATCATAAATTAGAAAAGAAATAAGTTTTAAAGTAAACTGACAAGTTATCTCTAACAAATGTAGTGCTGAAACTCCAAAGCAATAACCATTTAGAACCAAAGATGGAATCAACAGGGACACAAAAAAAACAGAGAAATAAGCTCAAATGTGTCTGATGAAGCTCGAGAGCTGTTAAAATCCGAGACTCTACCGCTGTAGTTACCTGCCAAAGCCAGGCAGAGGAACTCTGCCGCCATAACAAGGCTTGACGGGGATCTCAGGAAGCAGTAACACACAACAATCAATAGGCCAGCCTCGGAGGAAGAGCATAGAGGGGAGCCAGACATCACAACCAATCTCCTCTGAATGCATCAGAGCACCTAGCTTCCACCCTCACTCTAACATGGCTTCATCTAAGTGAGAGAAGCGGTAAAGAGGAAGAGTGTAGTGACAAGTCGTATGAAGAGAGGTAAACCACTGACAGAGAGAGTCCTTTGTGGAGCTGATCTGTGGAGAGAGCTAGAGCTCCACTCCTCTACTCACAGCAGGCACTGCAATGCCTACTGGTGGCTCTGTCACTTCCCCTCAGGCTTTCTCTCTCTCTCTCCCTCTCTCTGTGTGCGTGTGTTCTCATGCTTTAATCCTTGTGAGAACCAGTTTTAGACTTTTGGAGGGAGTGTGTTTTGGCTGGTCCTACATTTTTCAAGAATTCAAGGGCTAGTTCAGGAGCAGGATAAAGATTTGACAAGAAACGTAACCATGAGAATGCAGGGCAGGCTTGGATTAGTGAAATGTTTACACCTGGCACTATGATCAGAAAACACCAGAAATGTATATATGGGCAGTCAACTCAACCATATCAAAATGTATTATAGAAGTTATGGTCCAGATTTAGCTCACATAAGCAAACTTTTAAATTAAGCAAATAATCCACCACAGAAGGAGGTGGTAATCGTCACTTGGCCTCATAATAACAATGCCGCGAACAATGTGATTGCGTTTCACTTGCTTTCTTCTCTTCCCCTGGGGTAGCCCAGTCCCATTGAGAGATATTGGGCTATATAAATAAAATTGACTTGACTGTGTACAGACGCTAGCGGTTAACCCAAGCCGCTGCAAGCAGATTAGGGTAAAGATGGTATACAATAGTTGTACAATATCCCAACATGGTTAGAGTTTTTTTTACTTTTAGAGTGCTGTATGTGATTTTGTGCAATATTGTGGCCTGACATCACCAGACCAATTTGCATTAGAACCTCTTAGTTAATTTTTGATTTCCAAGGGGCATTCTCAAAAGGCGCAGATCAAAATGCCTCTGGACGTAATTGGATAGACCTAATCAGAGCAATAAAACGTGTGATGTAGCAATGGGCAAATACTGTTGGAAGTACGGTAAACATATCTTTTTTATCAACAAAAGTGCAGTTGTCTGTTCTTCTTTTAGAGAAAATATACTGTCTAGTTCATTTTATACTGATGTGATAGCAGATTCAGAACATTCTACATCAGCAGCAGCCATCTTGGTTGTTTACAAAAATGCCTCAACGCCCCTATGTACAGTCATCATTTCACACCCGCCCTATGCTAGATAAACGGCTGTGAATTACTCTGCCAGGTTGGCTGGAAATCTGTCTGAACAGGAGGGGGACCAGACACATCAAGCAGCGTAATGTTGTATCTTAGGGAATTTTCAAACCTGTGTTGCTAAGTCCAGTTAAATCAGACTTTGTTTTTCTCCTTAGCATCATTTATTTGGGAAAATCTGAGCAATTTTACCCAAGTGTACCCAACTGCATCAAGACCCTTTAGAGGATGTGGTCTTGGTCCGGTCACAAATAAATTCTAAAGCAGTTCCTTTGTGATGGGAACGTGATCTCGATCTGACTCAACTACAAGACGTACTCTTGTAATCACATCATCTGTTAACTATCCAATCATTTATGTCTACAATCTGTTCCATTCACTTAGGCAGTCCATCATTAATTTCTTGCTCCAATGCTCACCCTGCTCATTGCTCGTGATTGTGAGAAAAATAAAGCAAAGGCAAAAAATTTGTGCAATATTGTTATAGCGCCACAAAAATTTGTTGGGTCCTGTCAACAACCCACAGTCAACACTGATTCCTTTCAACCCTGAGCACGTTTTTTCCCTCACCTGAAATAATTTTTTACCCATAACCACAAGATGGTCAGTTGTAAGGGTCTAAATTTGACCCAATAGACGGTTTTGAATCCTGCCTCCTACCAACAGTCAGCATTGGATACTTTTAACCATGACCACAATATTTCTATAATCTTGACCAAATAGTTTTTGCTTCCTTAAATTTAACAAATGTGTATTATAGTGAAGTGAGATCAATAAATGCTCACATAGGTCATTTTGGAAGGCCCTGAAATAATTCCTTTTGGTATTAAGGTTGGAGGACTTGGAGGACTTAGCTGGGGTAATGCAGTGCATGCCACATGACCAGGCAACCATAATGTAACTGACAAAATGCAGTTTGAAGTTCACTGTGTGGACACAACGTAAGCAAATTTCCAGAATCAGTTAATAAATGTTTGTACTACATGGAAAGGTATGGAAATGAATGGATACCTGAAATAGTAGAACAAATACCTTGGAAAATCTGTTCAGCCTGCATTCAAAAATGGTCAGCAAAAATGTGAACTATACATAAGTTTTAGTTAAGGAGATAAAACTCCTTTAGGAAACACACTAAGTGTGTGTGTTTAACGTCAGATTTACATGTGACGTACACCTACGTATGCCTCTCTGTTTACTGTTGTGTAGTATAGTGTATGTACAACGACCTTTCTGTAGCAGGGTGGTGCAGAGTTCAGTAGGTTGCTGTCAGTGACACGGGGGGCCAGCGGATCCCCAGCAGTACTGTCTCAACCCCCGTCACCCCAGGGAGACCTCACCTAAGTAATTATCCCTGTCACTCTGTCACCCCACTCTGTCCCCACCCAAACAACATCATTGCCGTGACGATGGATAGGTTGATGCTACTAATCACTGGCTGCCCTCTGGACAACATGCCTCACCAGTTCTCCTTCATATCACCTCCCTGCTTTTACAAGCCTCTTTGTTCTGCATCCTCACAACAGCTCCACTAGTTTCTATTTGCATAATTTTTACTGGCTAATTGTAGTGGACGATGACTGTGTATTGGACCGTCTTGGCTGTTGGAGGTGATTTTAATGGGGGAGACACAAGATAATGGTGGTGCCCTCTCGCCCCGGTTTGTGCCTGAGCCTCATTAGGGTGATCAGGGAGTGCCAGTCAGAGAGGGCTGCAGCTGGGGTGAGAGGGCATAACACAGCACACTTATTTATCTAAGGATGAATGTCATGGTAATATTTCATTATGGTCTGCTGGCCTTCCAAAACTTTTTTTTTTTTACTAAAACAGTAATGATGTTAAGCACAGGGATTTTATTTGCACACACTGAAATTGGACATTGTATATCATGAATTTATATACATACATTATTTATGTTCCTTATTCATCTGCACTTGTATCAAGGGTTATTTCATAGAAAGTGAATTGAAAGTGGACAGAAAGGTAAACTGAAAGTAACCAACAGTATGATCTCCAGTTGTTCTAGTGATGATTTTTAGATCAGCGCTTAGTACTTTGAACAAAAGCCCATGCCAGTTTTTGTGATTTTAAGTGATTACCTCCAACTTGCCTAAATATTACTTCAATTTTTATTTGACCAAAACTGTGGACCAACCATAAATACTTTAGTTTTAGTCAACAACCAAGTATGAGCATTTTAGTCTAACTTAGTCTAACTAAATAGATTAAAGCCCACCTGACTGATTGTATTCCAAAAGAACGAAAGAAGAATTGACAGGATGTATGATTAGGAATGTTGCTTATTTTACAGGCCATAAGTGGGTCCAGATATCGACCTGTTTTTTTCTTCTCCCAAGCTCCACTGTTGCTATCAATTATCAATTTCCGTAACCTTCTCACTCGCCTAAGCTCATGAGGCTGTGTGGTAGCTACAGGCTCCAGCACTGTTAGTGCCAAGACCAAGGCATACAGACAGTATGCTATGCTATGCTATTCCGATTTAATTTTAGTTCATTAATAATATTATATGGAGATATTTTTGGCCATGGTAGCGCAGTGGATCTAGGGGTGGTAATGTTGGTTTGTGTATCACTTTGGTCCAGACTGAAACAGATATTGTATGGATTACCATACAATTTACAGGTGTACATGGTTCCACAGGATTCAATTCAATTCAATTTTATTTATATAGCGCCATATCATAACAAAGTTATCTCAGGGCACTCAATCACATGGAGCCGGTCGAGACCAACTTCCACACACACAAAGACCCAACGTTC
>JAVQJL010064745.1:0-19868 GCA_036024295.1 Nannoperca obscura | reverse complement strand
CCCCCCCCCCCCCCCCCCCCCCCCCCCCCCCCCCCCCCCCACCCCCCCCCCCCCCCCCCCCCCCCCCCCCCCGCCGCCCCCCCCCTGGAGCTCTTCCCATTAAGGTTCAGCCAATCATATTTTGCTTCTGTGGGAGCCTCTTTCTGTCCGTGTAATTAAAACTCCTGTCTATCTTTGACAGATCAATATAGAATAAGACTTTAGGCGTTTGGTTCATTACTAATTTCAGTGCTATGTACAGTCCATTGTTCTCTGACTAAAAAGATGGATGCAGACTAAATGGAATTTGTTAGAAGCATTTCCACCATCATGTTTCAATTTAGCCCTTGCCAGATATCCAGTAGTCTAAACGGTGAGAGATGTCAATACAGACAATCACAATGTATATTATTTACGACGCTCAATGATTGCACCACATCTCGTGGAAAGATGATTTTGTTTCCTGCAGTGGTTAAAATGAAGAAAAATTGATTAACAACATTCATGCCGATAAGTGTGTATACTGTATACCCTCTCCTGCCATGCATCATCAGCATCATACCCTGCCGTTTAAAATAGATTACTGTGTGTACTTGTCATAAATGATGGATTGTCATGAAATGGATCCATACTCTCACCGACCATTTCACCGATGAGCAGAGAGTGACAGAGGGAATAGATAAACACAGTAAAGCCGACAGAGGAGGCAGTTTGCAGAAGAACGCTTCTCTGTTTTCACAAGCTGGACGAGGTGGATTACACTGAGGAAATCATGGACAGAGGGAAAAGATGTTGCTGTGTATCCTCCATAATTGTTGGCTTATTCTCGCAAGATGATAATTGCTGCCATTGACACAGGATTTCATAGTTAGCCTGTTGTTAAAAACATCTACTAGATGTAGTGGTAAAGACTGGCAAATGCAGAAGAGAATGGTAATCAATTACTCTTGGTGGATTGAAATAATTGGCAAAGGCAAGTCAGACACACAAGTATAAAAGTATGCACATAGTTTTGGGATGCTGACTAGGACGATGCGGATCCCACACACAGTTAAAGACATCTTGCAAGATTTGCTTTCGAAAACAAAATGACTGTGGCAAAGAGAAAACTTCATGAAAGTCACAGACATGTTACGCACGTATGGGGTTGAACTCTTACTGCAGTTATGTATCTTTAACCTTTGTCAAATGCAGTTCAGTATTACAGTGGTACAATGCGGAAATGTAACAATGTGAAAGGAGCTGCTCAGTGATGAACCTACAGAGAAGCAGCACCATACAGAGGTTCTGATACTAACCAGCTACAGGCTAACAAGCTACCGATCACCTTCTTACTGGCCAATCAGGTTCCAGGGCTTGTGACCAAGTGGTCATCCCGCTGGCCTTGTGTCTGGATTCTGTTGCCCTGTAACTTAAAAGTTGAAGAGTTGAAGGTTTTAGGCACAAGGAGATAGATCTGCTAAAATAACATACTATTCATATTCAAAAGAACATACATTTGACGAATAAATTGTAAAATATTTGATGGTAAAATGACTTGTAATCCCTGTCACAAATTCACCATTGCAATATTTTGTATTTATAAAGAATATGGAAAATAGGACCCTCCTCCAAATAGACACTGCCTCTTTTCGGCTTCTTGTCTTTACTCGTCCATGACCTGTCTCTCCTTCCTTCTGATTATTCTGGATGTTGGAAGGAGAAACCAAGAACTCACATGAACCTTTTATAAGCACTGAACATGGAGAGGCCCCTTTCCTCCTACTCAACCAGTATTCTTAATAAGAAAACATTCCTATTAAGACATGGCTATCGCCACTCACAGATTGCCTCTGACTGCTTGTTCCTCCCCGGTCCTCAGGGTCACTGAGTCTCTGGGCTGTGTTTGTGACTGTATTTCTAAACACAGTGACAAAGGCTATGAAAGTCTTGAGACTGAAACTTTTGAAAAGGAAAACCCTAGTTGCTAAATTCTGTTCTCTATCCCTCATTCTGTTTCTACAAAACGCTTCACTTGTCACCACAGACTCCCAAGCTCCTTTAATAAACGCTCCAAACGAAAAATGTCTGGCTTTGAGTGGCAGAGTGTGACTGTTTAAAACCATTGGGATTCTAGTGTAATCCTACGGAAGACGCAGGCATAACCCGACTTTAAAGTCGCCTTGTCGCTCCACATCCAAATGAAGAACCTGAAGAGGAGAGGCTAAGGATTGTGAAGAGAGGCTCTCGTGTAAGAAAGAATCATGTGTACATGTTGGCTTTCCAGGGAACCAGGCTCTATTTGATACATGTGGAGTGGAGAGACCCATATGTTTTGGCAAGGCCTTACATCTGACATTACGCTTAAAATAGAGTGAAATGTGGGTTACTTCCACTGAGGGGGTCCCATGGATGAAACTTTGCGGACTGTCAGTCAGTAGTTGCTGCTTGCGTCAAGTGAAAAGGTTGCTTAGGAACCATTCAAGGAGAAAACACTATTGTTATGTGTTCTTCAGCACAGCAATGACATTTTGTAATACAAGGGCTTTTCTTTTATCCAGGCAGAGACCCATGGCTCAAGGACTGAGAATGGTCAGGAGAAGGTTTTAAGTGAATGCAGCTGTAGATCATTGTGAAGCGAATTGCATCAATTTAAGTTGTTTTTCATGCTAAAGGGGGAGAAACAACTTTCCCAAACTTTCCTTTACCGCTTTGGTTTTTTCCCCCTCTTTCCTTTGTCTTTTTAGCAGACAGCTGTCTGAGACAACATGCCGCTTTCACTGGAGACCTCACTCTTTTTGCTCATACGCTCGCTGGCTCCTAGTTGCCATGGAAAAGCCCAGAAATGGGGCAGATAACAGTTCAATGAGGGAGGAGAGACTTTGGAGGGTCTGGAGGGAGGAAGCAGGTTTCTAGGGCCCGTCCTGTCAAACCATCAAGCTCTTTTGATGCTTGAAAACGGAAAAGGAAGACAGAGTGAGAGAGATTTAGGAAACCAGAATATGTGAGGAGAGGAGAAAAATGGGTGGAGGAAACTAATCTGTTGGCTGAAGTGAAATGTATGTGTGGAGAGTTAACAGTATTTCACAAATCTGATATACTTGCCTAAAAAATGAAGATGTATCTGTTTGGGGAATTTTGTAAGCACCAGGTATAAGTTTCAGTGAGGAAAAAACTGATTGAAACCCTGATGAAATATGATCAAGACAGTCAATATCTTGCAGCCAGAGAAGTGACTCAATGAAATACAGAAATCAGCATGACATCATGTCTCCGGTGTAAGAATTAACTGGCTATTCTTAAGGTATTAATAATTTCATAAGTACAGTGTTGATGATTAATAACTACACACAGTCAGTCAGAGCTAGTGAAAACGACACTTGCTGGCACGAAAGGGCTATCTATCAAAGCAACAAATCAAAATGTAATCATAAAAACCAGGAAAAGGCTACATCTTCTGAAGAAAAGTGTGCTCGCCTTAAGCTGAAAGATGGCGCTTCAATAAATGTCAGAGGCCACAGTATCTTTATCATCCATCAGCAATGCTGGCCGTACTGGGGATCCACCTTCTTACTGGGAACGAAGGATGAAATTATATGCCTTCTTAATTAAGTCATAAGGGATGATAGGTAGCAAATTTAGGAATTAAACCACCACCGTCAGAGAAATAACTTAATGCAAGATGCACTCACTGATTATAAAGGTTGCCCACTGCTCCAAAGTAGGAAAGAAGACCATGAAATATGCAAACAAACAGATATGGATAAATAAATAAATACTTAAAAGTTTGAAGCTCTCTGACACATCAGTAGGGACTTGCTGGTGACAGCCCCCCCTCACTTTTTACAGAGGGTTTTGAAGTAGCACTGTCAGGAGAGGCCCCTCAGAGGTTCTTGAGTAAAACACCTCTCTGAAATCAAATCCCCTTTTATTTCCCTGCCTCCCAGAGACCGAGGAGCAAAGACTCCATTGTCTGCTACAAACGCGCAGCACCACGGCACGTCCGATGAATGCAGTTGCCGTTTTTTTGTATGATTTGGAAGTAAAAAAATATATATTTCGCTGCACTTTTGGTGCTAAGAGGTCAACGCTGAGGTGTTTGGTCAATGCTTCGTCCTCTGGTGTCTTTTTCCTTTTTGTTAATGCAGCTTTTCTTTTGTCTTTTCAGACTGGGTGGCTGCTGCTGGTGCAGGTGCACCTGTAGACTTCTTGTATTGATTGGTTCTGTGTTTAAAAGTTTAACTGCTGCTGGTAATGTAAAATGCATCAGTAGCAGCAGTAAAACTTTCATACGCTCAGCATACATTGAAACACTGTTGCCTTGTAATAATGGTCAATAACAAGAAATGTACCAATACTGTATTTAGTTTGCTAGTGCTAGACATGTTAGTTACATGTTGACTTTTACTCCGTTTTTGATTGAAATGTCTCAACAACTATTGGATGGGTTGCCATGAAATTTGGAACACAAATGCATGCCGCCCCCCCTCAGGATGAATAGCAACCACTTTGGTGATCCTCTGACTTTTCATCTAGCGCCATCGTCATGTCCAAATATTATTTTGCCCAATATTTTGGTTATCTGCAGGACTAACACAATTCCAGCCCAGCTGTACTTTGTTTTTAGTACTAATTAGCAAATGTTAGCATGGTAACATGACAAACTAAGATCAGATGGTCACCATTATGCCTGCTAAACATCAGCATGTTAGCATTGTATTTGCGATCATGTTAGCCTGACTTTAGCATTTAGCATTATTTTGCATTAGCCTCCCAGAGCTGCTAGCATTGCTGTGGATGCTTGTTAAGGTATAAAGCACAATTCAAGACTTCATCTAAGTGTAAAAGAATTTGTGAATACACTGAAAAACTGAAGAAAATGTCTGACTCATGCTACACTCACAAAGTCTGACACTTTGAAGTCCAACTTCTGGCAATGATTAAGATGAGAAGGGGTCAAAGAGGATGTGTAGGAGGATAAAGTTAGATGAATGACATGAGAAGAGTGAGTGCATTTATAGCCAGGAGAGATTGATTCTTCGACGAGACTAAGCAGAAACAGGGTGGCTCCAGCTCTGACACTGAAGATCCTTCAATTGTGGCTGTATTTATCCCTCCTTCTTCTACCAGGCCACCAGACGCCATGATTGACATCATCCTTCCATCTCCGTGATTACAGCACGTCTCCTTTCCCTCCTCTTTACTATCAGTCTTCTATCTACACCTTAAACACAGCTGTCTGCCAGGCCTTCTCTGCTGGCTCTGTCCGAGGAAGACAGCAGGCATCAAGAGATTGTTAGAAAGAAAAGGATATGTGTGATCAGACATGCTGTGACACAGAGTCTGAACTTATCAGTTTGTCAAAAACACTTACACCTACAACAACTATGCCATCAACAACACCAAAACTGCTCATGCGACCTCAAAGATCACGTCAGCTGGAGTCTACCATGAGGGGGGAAAAGAAGATGTAAATAAAACCTTCAAATCATTTCTCTGCAAACACCAAGCCTCCTTTACTCTCCTCTCTGTCTCACTGTTTAAAACAAGCAGGGGGCCCTCAAGTGATGACAGAGAGCTCTGGGAGAAAGAGAGAGAGACAGAAAGTGAAAGTTTAATGAAAGACCACGGATGAGAAGAAACAGCAAGACACAGATGAAAGTAAAATGTCACACTGACTCGTCATGGGAGCATCTAACAGGCCTGCGTGTCCACCAGGCTTGGTGTTTAATGCGAGAAGACGATGGCGTGCACAACAATGGCCTGTGACGAGAAGCCATGCTCTGAGGGCAACAGCACCAGCAAGAAACCCAAATCCCAAGAGTGCTGAACACCAGCATCGCCCTCTGGCCTTCTGCAATTTCTGCATTTCAGAATGTAGAAATCAATACCTGAAGATGCCTTTCTCTCTAGAATTACATAATCAATAAAAATGCACTCCTGATTTTGTCCTGGCCTTTTAAAAGTTATTATTTCATGAAAATGATACAGGATCATAAATTAATAACTGGTATTTTTGGCAGTGTATTTGCCTTGATTGACGGATCTTTCAACTTCAACACTCAGCCTTGGTGGTTGTCAGATGCTTCTTCCTACCTCTGCTTAGCTGCTATCACACACTGAGTCCCAAATCTGAATTTTATAACTCCAAATAAGAACTTCAGGCTTCAAAATGTACATTTAGAGACCTATGGGTGATATAAAATCATTTAAAACCTATGTTTTCTTGGTTATTACTCACATGGAAGCAGCAAGCTCAGCACAACAGGGAGTGGGAAGTGACAGTACTAACATCATCCTAAGGAGAAGGTGGACTCAGAGCCTACAGGTGGATGCTGTGGTGTAGGTGGGGCTTTTGCAATTCTACATGAGCAGCAGCAGTGACAGCCTAGCTTTGAGTGAGCGGCGTGGCAGCAGGCAGGCAGCAAACCCGTGAGCAGCACTGAAAGCTTAAGCACACCACCATGATTAACAGGGTGTATCGGATCTATGCCGCCCTGAGAGGAGCATGTGTAGCAGTGGCTGCAGGCTTCACTTCATATACGTTTCTTTTTATTTATTTAGAGTTATACTAGATTAGTTCTGGGGCCATTTGTACTATGTCTTCCTGTCTTGCTGTTCTTGCAGTGTAATGAAAGACAAAAAAATCCTGTTTCTCATGGCGATGAGATTGCCAGAATTCCCAGAATCTCATAGTATACACCAGGTACCTGTGAACTTATTTTATTTACATTTTAGACTAAATGTCTTATAAGTTCTTGCAGTCACCTTCATCAAGATTTCCAAAGTTACTTTCTTTCTATGTTTTTTGAAAGAAGAAGTAAAGAATGGTGTGAGGCACTCCACTCGGAAAAAAAAGGAAAAACCGAAGACATTTTACCTCTGCACTTCCTTCTGTAAACTCAAACAGCATCGACCAATGGGAAATCAATGCACTGAATGCTGCTGCGAGTGTCAATGAAATGTTTTGCAGGTGCAATCCAAGAAATGCACCCACGTGGCTTCAGACTCAGACAAATGAGGACACACACACACCTGTACTTACACAAACACGTACAAACACTCACACACACACACACACACCAGGACAATTAAATAAGCAACAAATCAACAGGGTGTCTTTTAGGTAGATTACTTCATTGCCAGCATTTTTTCCAGACCCATGAGATAGCCTTCACTAAGTGTTTCCATCTTAAGAGAAAGGATACAAGAAACCAATTTTAATCCAGGGATAAAAACTAGACACAGAAAAAGTTTTATGAAAAAGTGTTACCTGTTTCACTTGACTTTGTGAGGCTTTCTTCACTGTCACACCAGGGTAAATGGAAGATGCAGCTCTGCAGTGTAACACATCGACTGAAATATGACTCATATATTTCTGAATACCATCTGGGTGTTCTTAACATAACCCCAGCCATCTGTGTCAGCGCACAGTCCCTAACAAGAAATTCGACTTACAGAGGCAAATAGGATGGAGGTAAAATTTAGACTCAAAACACATTTGCTCTGAAGAAAACAGAGGCAGAATAAGGGATGAATAAGTGAGAGAGAAGAAGAAAGGAGAAGACCTCATCAGAAGCAATGCGGCAATACACTGAGTAACAAGACATTGCTGCAATTGAGACATTTTGCGAAATATGCTTATTCTGGCTGAGAGTTAGATAAGAAGGTCAATAACACTCTCATATATGCCCATTTAATATGAGGCTACAGCTAGCAGCTGGTAAGCTTAGCTTAGCATAAAGACTGGATACAGGGGAAAACAGCTAACCAGGTTCTGTCAGACAATAACAAAATCTGCCTTCCAGTTCCTCTAAAGTTCTAATTAACACGTTATAACTTGTTTAATCCGTACAAAGACCAAACTACAACTACATTTGTGAGAATGGTATGAATCCTCTCCTCTAGCTCTCTGCCAGAAAGAGTATTTCCCAAAATGTTGAACTGCTCTTTTAACAGCAGTATAAGAAATGACACTGTCCCCTATATGACCATCAGCCTTGCAGATGGTGCCAAAATAGACATCACACTGGATGGAAATATTCACAATACAATAATACAAAAAGAACAAGTAATGCCAGTGAAGAGCTCTAAGCTGTTTAATATAATAACAAAATAATTGTACTGATGTCATACAGCACCCGCCAAGCAAGATCCTGCCACCTCCATTGTGAATAAATGAGCTTGAAAGCAGACCAATTAGATAAGTAAAGATTATGATAAAGATAAGCCAGGGTCACCTCTGTGTCTGATTGTCTCCTGAGCTGCCGCCTTCTGTTGCCTCATACTTGCTCATGCTGTTCAGTTCTCAATTTAGACCTCGCTGAGCCCAGGCAGATTACAACGGCCTACAACGGGCCAAGGTGTACTCTGGTGCTGTGCTCTACAAGCAGGTAGTGGAAGAGGGACAGGGGGGTGAATCAAGATACATCCCTGGGTTGATAGATGCTGAATGGAACCGATAGAGAGCACGTAGCAAGGTCGGCATCCATTAGCCATGCCTTGAAGTCACAGATGGATAACTCCACAACAGAAGGGTCAGCCTGTGTTGTTAACAGCTCTGTCTCACGCTGGATATTTCATGGTGTCTGCCAGCACGCATGACGACACTGACATGCACAGAAGCATGCACACGATGAGCTCCACACACAACGCAGTCATCTTCATTGATAATCAGTAATAAAAATGCATCCCACTGGGCAAATCAAGGCATTTCTGAAAATGCAGGAACATATTGTGGATAAGCTCTACTTCCCCACATTCTGTCCAAACACAATCGCCAAACAAATGAAAGAATCCAAATTAAACCGCTCAATTTATTTATTAAGTAATTATACCAGTCAAGAAGAAAAAGAAACAACATGGTGCCAAATATTACAATTTCAGCATCCATAAACAGCAACAACTTATAAAACTGAAAACAGTAACCACAATTCAATAATAACAGATAATATATGGTCCAAATCAATGCCCAGCAAATGCCCAAACATGCATAAATAGCAGAACCAATGCCAGACATGAACGCATACACGTACATTTAAATGTAAAAGACAGTTTCTATACATTTATATATACAGGCACGTGCATCTAAAACACCCTCACACATCACAGTGTTTTCACTTCACACAGACAAAGCTGTTCCCGTCTGCCTGGAGACGGAGGTCTCGCACCAGCAAAACAACGGATGGCCTAAAAGCTTCTATAAAACTCTGATCTGGCCTCTCTCTCTCCTCCAGGATCCCAAACCTGCACGGCAATGACGGCTGCAATGTCATGCTGTCACCTGAGCTGAGCCATTATTACACAGGCATTCTTAATAGCCCTATAGATTAAAGTCCAGAGGAACAAGACACCAACAGATTAAAAAAAAGAAAGATAGGAAAGAGGATGATGAATGGCCTCAGATTGCCAGGCAATCATGCATAAATTACTAGGATGTGCTTAGGTATAATAACCAGCGCTGTTTTAAGTGATCGCTCACTCACGGGGAGCTGTTGTGCAAGGAGGAGTGGGTGTAGATGTTGGGGGAAAGAGATGGGTGGTGGGTAAAGAAAGGAGCGGGTCGCGGCTGTCCACTCAATCACATCACCGTCAAGGGTATCGCCCTGACACTGTCTCCACTCTGTGCCCCCAGCATCCCCACAAATCTCCTGATAGACAGACGCAGCAGTCAAGCAGCACCCTCATCTCCGCAGCTGGGGACCCCAAGGTTCCCTGGGCATGTCTCTGTGGCTCCACAGGCTGCCGCTGGGAGCCCCGGCAACGACTGATTATTCAGGATCTAGGCTAACAAGGATCTGCCATGTGGATCTCAAAACAACATATTCTGGGTGTGAATACATCGTGAAGCCGGGGGAACAGGCTGTCTCCTGCTTCGTTCTCTCTGGATGTGCTGCACTTTCAGTTGCTGAGCAGATTCAGGAGGAGCAGCTTCATGTAGGAGGACTGAAACCAAACTGTTGACTGTCTGGGTCCGCAATATACGTAGCACAGGCTGATATTGTATGTTGACATTTCACAGTAATATACAGTAAGATTCACCATCCTCAGACCTCCCCAAACAAACTAATATGACTATGGGATTGTTTCATTTCAAATGTTAAAAGATTTTTGGTTCACATGAGTGACTGTGTAGACGATGAAACACCAGATTATGTGGAAAAACAAGCATTTTCAAGCGTATTCCAACCTTGAAAACACAACGGTTAAAATTAAGCATTTTCCAAACTTTCAAGACTTTACACAAACCCTGTCAGTAGTGGATGTTTTCCACATACTTTTGAGATTTTCAGCTCTTTCTATAAGGCCTATTATATAGTGTTATTATTATTGTGTAACATTTGTCTAAATGTCATCACCACATTTTTCCAAACTTAGCAGCATATCACAAACAAGTCCTTATCATTTAGCCGATTTTCAGACTTTTCTTTTTACGCCAGTGTCCAGTAATCAGTCAACATGCACATTTTGCAAAAATCTACCCGGTGCGCGGTCACGCATGCTAAGCTGATCAACGGCACGGTCTCCGAAGGATAACGCGCGAATGATCAATATTATTGCCGGTTTCTCTCCCCTTCCATAATGTGTACCCTGCCACATCAGCGCTACTGACGGTGCCATCTGCAACAACTCTAACAGCCAGTGAGCTTGGCAGGAGTTCAGGCTGGCCACAGTTGACTCTCCACCACAGGGGGGCCTCACAAGGACCATTTCTCAGACTGGTACAACAGCTCTGGGCCCAGGCATTCGTTTCCCTTCACCACATCCTACTTCATCAGCATCACTTGGTGTGCTTCTGACTTAAAACATGATACTGCAGTCCTTGTTCTTTTAAAACTCTGTGTATCTCTCTCTCTCTCTCTCTCTCTCTCTTTCCCTCTGATTGCTTATAGCCCAAGTGGTGTGGTAATGCTAACGCAGCAGGGAGCTGGGGAGCCAAACAAACTTAGGCCACTTAACTCAATAGTATTCACAATGGCAAATTAGGCAGAAATACAGAAGTGGTTTCCAACCATCTCACCCAATCAAGCACACACACACACACACACTGGTAGGGCAGGGGAGTGTGTTTCTCCTCTGTGACTCATTATAGACCTGATAATAAGCAGAGAATCTAGGTGATTGGGCAAAATTGTAAAAGGATACAGTGGTTAATATTTATATGGCACTTTGTCTCCATCATATCTTATATTCCACATCGCAGTGAGAAGAGAGGATTAATAGTCCCACCTTTCCCCCCATTAATCCATGAAGAAGCTATAGAGCATCCCTCCCATCCCTTTTTCTTTCTCTCTTTTAGACCCAATGACCCTGAGTTCAAAGTAGAAATACAGAGCTGGGTTTGTGTTTGTACAGAAGTGGGTTCTCTCCAGCACTATCTGAAGGGAATGAGAAGACAGGGAGTTGAAGTCTGTCAGCCCTTGTCTCTAAATAGCAGGTGGCAAAGAAACAGAGAGAACAACAGAGTATGTGGGAAAGAGACAGAGGGTCGTTAGGCCAGGACAGCCTCAGGGATGAGTCAGGGAGATGGGGACTCAAGAGTAGTAGCAGATATGGGGAGCTCATCTGGCAGTGCCACAGCTTAAACAGCAGCCCGGGGTTCATCTTAGCTTAGCTACATAGCTTAAGTCAGTTAGCCAAGGTTTACTCCTCTGGACCAAGCTCCAGGTGGATCGCACCAAAAGCATTCTGCTACACTACGGCGCACAGAATAGAGGCAACTAACCGAGAAGCCAGTTTCCAACCCATGAACGGCTAAAGAGCTGTGGTGTACTATCCAAGCTTGGCACCGCATGCATGCAGCGCTGCCATCACCGGTCTCTGCTACATCGCAAATACGACAGGCATGCACACAAAGCATGCAACATGAAGAGGCTGCTGACCTGAGAGGTTTGAGCTCGCCTCCAGGGTAGAAGCAGTCAGTATCTAACACTCTCATGTTCTACTGGCATATAGTACACACTAAGTGACCTGCAGAGACGCACACGGGGGACACACTGGATCTATGTCTGTACCATTAACCTTGGAGAAAGGAACTAATAAAAGTGTGCTTTTGTACCCCTGCCTTGTCTCTATTTAATTTGTCCTTTAAATGAATTTCCCTAAGGTGCTGTGTCTGAGTAGACCTAAGAATAATGCAGGAATAATACAAGAATAATACATTGTTGGTAACATTTGCAGGAGGCACTGAGAAGAAAAAACAAGTAATGGAAATGGAAAGCAGGTTATAGCATAAACAAAGAAATCATGCCTGCCAGTAAACAGTGGTTTGGAAATCCATCTAAAATAAAAATGCTTTCTTCCATCGACCCGACCCTACATACAGAATTTCACTCAAATGTCACACCGTTTTTTGTTTTAGTGTAGGCTGTGACTGGCAGGCTGCATCATCATCCTTACCAGTTTATTGCCCTGAGTTTTGGTCACAACTGTCTGCATGTAGGGTGAGATATCTAATGCCCTATCTCAAGTGTCCTCTGGTCTTCTCCACCAGCCAGTTTTGAGTGTAACTTCTGTCCTCACACAGTTCTTGAAATTAAGACGGCACAAGAGCAAAGGCAAAGAGAGAATGTGGGTGGGTAAAGAAAAAAATGTGGAGCTTGCGAGAGACTGATATCCATCCCTTTTTTTACTGATTATTATCTTGGTGCAAATGTGCTAGATCAATAAAAGCATGGAACGCATATAGCTTCTCCTCAGCCAGAATAACAAGTAATAACGGCAGAGCGAGAGAGAGATGTTCGAGAGAAGGGCAACAAGAAGAGCAAAGGGCAGAGCAGAGGGACTCCTGCTTCTAAAGGCTGAGCTTGTTAGTAAAAGGCGGCGACATAAAAAGCACCGACACAAATGGATATGATAACACATATATTTATGTGACAGGCGTATGAGTCCCTGAGTCTTTTTAAAGAATGTGTCCCTGTGACATCAATACCGCTGGAGCGGTTAACGTGCCAGGCTCTGCCATTTTGCCTGCAGCCCGAACTGCACACCAACCAATAGGCCGAACCTTGCACTTGGTGGACGGAAGAACGGGAAGGGGGAAGGAAAGAAAAACAAAAGCGATTGATATAAATGATCTGCCGGCCGAGAGAGGCCCCCAGGCAGGGGCGAGCGAAGGTTCGCTCGATACCAATTGATCGCGGGAGGCCCAGGCATTCGTCTTAATTTTGACTAATTAGGGCAGTGGCTGACGAAGAGGGGGTTAGAGGGACACGTTGTTGGTGTGCGTGTGTGCATGTGTGTGTGCGTCAGTGGGACCTCCCAGATTACAAAATCAAGCGCCCATGTCTACAAAGCGTGGAACAAGTGGAGGATTAAGGAAATCAGTTTAGGAAACAACAACCGTCACCACATTAGTGTCGCTGCCAAACTAATTCCCCTGTCTTCAGTGGGTTGCCTGACAGGCAGGATGGGAGTAAATCCTCTCACTTTTTGACATTTTTTTTTATCTTGTTTGTGTGAGAACTGCTGATTATCTTCTGCCAGCACAAGTCTGGCCTTCGGTAGCCAAGAGGCAGCAGAAGAGAGATGCTTTTCTTGCCTCACCCATTCCACAGATAGACATCAAAGCCCTTTTAATTGGCAGGAAAGAAAAGTTAGGCTTGATCAGCGGAACAATTGAGAAAAAAGCACGATTTAGGTGCACGGTCCTCATGTGAAAAATGGTGGGGTGTAAGCTCCTGGTGCGAGGGTGAAAGAGACAACACTGTGGACACTTGAGGCAAATGGCTTCCGTGTGCAATCCTACAGTAGTAGATAGCAGTGGGAATCTGAGAATGGGAGATGTGTGCTGGGAGGTGTCTCAGAGTTTAGAGGCGAAGCACTTTTAAAAAATCGCAGCGTTTAGGAGCAGACACTGAGCGGCTGCTGAGAGCCCGGCTTAGACTCCGATTTCTATCTGTCACTCCCTGAGGATGTTAGCAGCGTGAAGTGGCGGGTGGCAGGAGGGAGGTATCGCCATGAATGAGGGGCAGCAGCGGGGACAATTCTACCTGACTGGAGATCACAATCTGACGACAGAAGCACACACACACACACACACACACACACATTAGTGTGAGGGCGCACGAGCCGGCTTCACGCAGCACCGACCGCACAGACAAAAGTGACAAAATATCAGTGAGCAAAAGTGACAGACAGGCAGAGTATCTGAATCAGACAAGATCCCATTGTTGAGCAGAGACGAAAAAGCTCCGACGGGCCGGGCTGACCTGCGCCCTTTGTCACGCGCTCTCAAAGGCCAGGAGAGACTGACAGATACTTGAATATCAGCTGCTCGCTCTTGTTCTTTGACACATAAACTTCCCTGCCCTTTCCACCTAGGGCACCCTGTTCCCTGCCAGCTATTCATATCCCGGCCCGCCTCGCTCGCACCACCAGGCCCCGTGGGCAGTGCTCTATCAGGGGTTCACAACAGTAGCACACAAACCTAACGGTGGGTGTGTGGTTGTCCTCAGCCAGACTATAAATAACTAATCAGCTCCAGACGCGGTGTCATCTTACTCACATCAAATTAACCAGGCTGGACGCGTCCCCTGATTTCTCTGCTCGTCAGCTCAAGTGTGATGTCCTAATGACTGCCTGGCCGTCGATACTGCTTCACATAACAGTGAGCCCTGAGGTGGACAATTAGGGAGAGGTGAAGATGCTTTCCTTGATAAATGTTGTCACTGCTGGTATCGGTACTAATAAGCTGTAATTTGCTGTTGTAGATGATGATGGCAGACACTGTAACAGCACATCTGTAGACGAGGCTTTACATTAAAGTAACACAAATGCTTTCATTTCCTCAGAATGGTGGGATCCACAAACATGTGTGCAGTGTTTATGAAATTAGGCCTGTGTGACATACAGATTCCCAGCCACGGGTACTTCAGCAGTTACAAGGGAAACGTGTGAAGCTCAACTAATTTGGAAAAACTTGAAATTTTGATTTCTTTATATATATATATATATATATATATATATATATACACACACACACACACACACACACACACACACACACAGACATATTTGTGTTTTGAAGTAAAATCTACACACAAGTAAGATTAGTAATGTGCGTGGTGCAGATCTTTACAGTTATTGTCACAATAACTTACCGAATATGGTAGTCTGACTGCACAAGACATGTTTCAGTTTTCAGTCGCAGAAAGACGAGTAGGACAAAATGACAGGAGTACAAATGCAAACTTGGCCAAAATGACTAAAAATAGCCATCCCTTCTATCAAAAGGGTATGTGAAAGGGGTACTCAGGCCCATCCCACAGAGATGTGGGGGAACGTCGAACAAAAAAGGTTGGGAGCCACTGACATTCAGTTCTACAGCAGAGTGCTCGACAGAGGAGAGGAAGAGAAATGTCACTTGGTTCTGATTTGACCATAAACATGCAAACATTTTAGAACCTGAGTTCATCCCTGCAATCACGAAACCAAAATCAATGAATCATTTAGTCTATAGTCAAATGTCCATCCCAAGTTATCAACACTGAAAACAATACAAAAACTCAAAGACATGACACATGGAAGAAGCTCGAACCAGACATCGTTTCACTTGATAAATGATTTTAATGATTTATCTATTATCAAAACTGTCACAGGTACATTTTCTTCACATCTAATTATTGATTAACTAACTACTCCTGTCATCGCTGCTTGATAGCTTCTGATGATTAAGAGTAAAAAAATCTTTTGATTGATTTCCTCTTCAGCACTCACGAGTGCGTGTTAAGCTCTCTCCCATCACAACAAAATGAGCTTTTCTTATTGGCTCTGGGCAGACGGACCAGGTGAACAATAGGAGGCTTCATCATAAAGAGGCTGCGAGAGCACAGGTGGCGTGAGGCCGCGCCGCGCTGTCTGATGTGTGGGTGAGTGACGGCTGCCAGCAGAGCAGGGTTGACTCAGCCCATCAGCAGACGCGACACCAGCGCCAGTCCAACATGCAGCATGAGCAACTGAGCATAAGCCTCCGCAGACTGGTCTTCCGCCCGCCTCTCTCTCTGCAAACCTTCACTAGCCTCTCTGTGTCACCATGAACAATGCCAGAACAGCAACGCGACGGTGTGTATTGTTGTCAGCGCGGAAATGTGGTGTCACCAAAAAGTGCCGTGTGCTGATTTACTTGAGTCAATATTTACCCTGATTTGAGTGACTGATGTCACGTGAAAGCAATTCATCTGATCACAGACTTATTCAAATGTGGCATAGTCGGCGAGAAAATCCACGGGAATCTGCTCCGGTTGGCATTTGCATTTGGGGAAAGATCGGAAAATATTGGAGCTTGCATGAAAACACCTACAGTCAAATATCACTCTGACAACTGTTTTGGAAAATAGAGGGGGACAAATTGCATTCAGCCATCAACAGCAAAATAACAATTCATTTTAAAATGAGGCGACTGATGTCACAGTGGATAATAAGTGACGGCTGTGGGGGTTGTTCTCTCACTCAGTCAGCGTTTAATGCAGTCATTTACAGAGACCCTTAAATGCAGCCTAAGTCCAGCTCAATCTACAGTATCCATTTCCTTTTCAGATCATCTCTAGGAGAACCCCCCAAAATCCATCCTTTATGCCCCATACCAAGCCTTCAATTTAATTCCCCCATCTGTGGCCAGCTTGAAATATTATCCAAGAAATGAGATCCGTGACCCTGAATACAGAGTGTGAAGCAGCAACGGGAGCAGGATGGAGACATGGCCTGATTCTGTGGCTAAGAGGCATGCCTTAGTGGGGGGGGAGGCCTGGATCCCCTCCCCAAGTGGCATGGCTAAATATTTGCCCTCCTCCACTTGGCTGTCTAGACACATCCACTCAGCCCCCCCTTTCCCATCACTCCTCTGTTCTGCTCAGAAGCGGCGAGAGCTGGCACGGTCAGCCAGGCAGCAGGCCAAACCCACGACAAAAAGTTTCTCCTCACTGCCAGAGGTCACGGAAGTTCAACAACCTGGAAAGAATGGGCTTTGCATTTTTAAAACCTCTGGGCCAACATTTGGGGAGTCACACACCAAGCGAGGGACGGGCGGGAAAAAAACACTGTCAAATGGTCTTTGTGCTTCCCGATGATTTGGAGAAAGGAGCCCTCAGAACTCAACGAGCGGTCTCTGCAGACTTCTCTGAGTTAGTGTTCCATATTCATTACCTTTTTCCCACACTCACATGGCAGGATTTTAATTGCCTACAATTCTGACTAAAAAGCCAGATGAGCGGAGGGAAAGCGCCGTGCCTCCTGAGAGGGACACGTGGGAAGTCCACCACCAGCACACTGAACTTGATAAACGCATAACTACTAATAACAGCCCTCATTACACAGAACCAGATTATTCCCTCGCCCATCAGCTCAAGTTAGCTTTTCTCCTCCAAAGAGACACACAGTCACTGGGCTCGGGCAAACCGGCGAATCAGCATGCATCACTGCTGTAGTAGCCAGTGAAATCCAAGCAGTTCTGTACAGATCATTAAACAAGTTAAACAAAACTTCTTTAATTTAACGACTGGGCTCCTCTTTATCAACCAGAGGTGTGAACTCCAGTCAGACTTCAGTCACAAATCTGCTAACGTCAGAATGCGCGACACAAAATAAACCAGCAACTTGGCTTCGACTTCAACACCACTGACTCATATCTTCACTCGGCTTACACTTTTTAATTGAAATGACTTGATACCATCTCTGGTTATTTATTTATTTAAGTACAAATCTGAGGTACTTTATGCTACATAATTCAATTCCACTGCATTTCAGATGGAAATACTTCTTTCACCGCTACATTTATTTGACAGCAATAGTAACTGGTTACTTTTCAGATTAAGACTTGATATACTTATGTCCTACCTCATTAATAATTATCTCTCCTGTTTATCTTACCTAGTTTGGGAACCACTGGACTAAACCGCCCAGCTGTATAAAACGCAGTTAACCAGTACAACAGTGCACTAACTCTCCTCCAGAAAGCAAATACATATATTTCCCCAAAACAAACTCTCTTAAAGCTACAGGCGCTTCGTTAAAATACTACAAAGATCAAAAGGCTTTAACGGAAGAGCTGAGTAACCTTTCTAACATGAAATCAGTCAGCCCATCACACAGTGAATGTGGTGAGGCAATCTTGGCTCCCAAGATTTGAGATCCTTAATGTTGTCTTTTGGAATCAATAAGCAATCAGCAATGTTTAATGATGGCAACCTGACACTGATTGACGGACAGCAGCAGCCAACTTCAAGTTACTTCTGTCCTCAATACTACTGGCATGGCTGGCTACTGTAACGGTAACTCTCTCGCTGCTCTTATTACTCTCCACTAACCACAGAAGGAGGGAGTTTGTGTGTCTGGAAGTGTGTGTGGGTGGAAGGGGGGCAAAGGAAGAGTGTGTGAGGGCAAGAGTAAGAGTGTGTGTATGTATGACGGTAAGTTATGAGAATGGAAAGAGGGGGGGAAAAAATATAAAATGTAACATAACAGATAAATATTATTAGAATTATTATGTTGTATTGTTGTTGGAATTACTCGTCTGGTGTCCACCCACCCGTCCCGTCTCACAGGTTAAATCACTGACATCATCTACTGTACACCATTTGCCATTAAAATGAGTTAACTGAGATCTGTGTATCTGTGAATCCATGTCTCTGCACTACCACATACCAAAGAAATAAAGCTGATTTAACAGGCTTATTCAAGTCAAGACAATTTTATTCATATAGCCCAACATCACAATTTTGCCTCAAGTGACTTTACAATCTGTAGACAGAGCACATTATTATAATTAACAGAATTACAAGCTTTTTAGGATTTCGGTGTTGCTACGCGTCGAGCTACTGTGATGAGAGAAGATGAGGAAACATGCCTGTTACATGCTGTTTTCTGTGCTCTGCTCTGCCTGGTTGTTCTGGGCTCTGGTTATATTCTGTCACATTAATGTTGGAATAGAGGATATGTTGACAGAGAGGACATTGCACATTGAGACTGTAGGGCTTTTCCAAGGCTGGTGGCATTGGGACATGACGACAAGTGTGTATCTGTGCGTGTGTGTGTGTGTGTGTGCATGTATAGAAGGGGAGGGTTGCCTGTGGAGCAGAGCATGTGGATGCCCACCCACTCAGCAGCCTCGCGGCCGTCGTCATTTCGCATCAATCCACAGCCCCTCAATATAAATAGGACAGGCGTCCTAAAGCTATACTGTACTAAGAGAGGCATCGGCATTATGCATCGACCCTGGGCCCCTCAGCTTGAAATACGACTACACCAGCCTGTTGTAATGGCAGATTGACTATAACTTGCACACCACTTGTTAAAAGTGGCACTATTTGGGTTAGTAGACATGAAATGAATGTACTTTACCATTCAGTACTGCCTACAATAATACAAGGCAAGTGAGCAAAGCATGCTGGAAAATAAAAATTCAATTCATGGATAGAATTATTACATAATATGCAGCTGGAACACAGAGTCTGTCTGTTTCGGTCCAATTTGAATGATGTGCAAAACACTATTAGCGCAGAAGCACAAAAGTAGGAAGTCCTGAGCACGGCGCACCGACTTATCAGTGTGGTTCCACAATTGTTTAAGGGTGTTTGATGAAAGTAAGTTTGAACTTTGTCTGTAGAAAGCACAAAGTGAGCTAAATATGTGAGCAAACGTATCTGGGCTGCAAGGAATTGAAGGTGGTGCACTAAAATAGAGAGTACACTTCCACACGGTAGCTTCCCTGTGGCGTCACAGAAGCTTCACACTTCATTACTGCAAGGCCAGCGACGTGTGAAGCCATTATGTCGGAGCAGTGGGAAGGGGAGCGTGTGTGTGTGTGTGTGTGCTGGGTGTGTGTGTGTGTGTGTGTGGGGGGGGGGGGGTAACTAATAAAACCCTTTGCTCAAAGTGTTTTCTGGAAGCATGATAAAGCCATTCACATGGAAACA
>JAVQJL010064733.1:0-19371 GCA_036024295.1 Nannoperca obscura | reverse complement strand
GTTTGTCTGCTATATGATATATTTAACTGAAATTGCTGATCCGAACAACCAATGATTTATAAAGGAAAATCTTGAAAATGATCAGGGGTGCCCAAACTTTTGCATGCCACTGTATATTGTGCTACTGCATTGGATTATGTTTTAATGTAATTGCAATTAATCTATTTTGACATCTGCTGAGGTGGCACTTAGACATCTGTCATGACGTTTGTAGGATTGGAGCACCAAGAAGAATTTATAGTTAGTTAATAATAACTAACTAAACTGTAGCTTCTGGTGATAGCAAAGAAATAAATGAAAATATGTAATGTATAAAGTTCCACTTTTTTTTCTTTCTTTTTTTATCTAAGTTCTTGCACATATTACAGACACAGGTAAAGTCGTTACTCCAACCCCTTCCCTTGTTCCTTACCACCCTCTCCCTCCCACTATTCCACTTTGTAAACCATTAGTGACTTATACACATGTTTTGACAGACAGGAATGATAATAGACAGACAGATGGATTATAAAGTGCCTCTTATTAAAATGAAAGCAATGATGAACAATTACCACTACATCATTAGATAGATTACACGAAGGCTGCAGTGATTACTGTGAATGCATCAGTGGATTTATTGAATAAGGGTTACGTAGATTTGTGTGTGTTTTTGTTTTACAACATCACCATCAATCTTTAATACTGAAACAAACTAACAAACATGACAAACAAGACCAGAGAGGTGGGCCACTATGTTTACAGAACAAAGATTTGACAGTGATCTGATTGCAATTTAGTATGTCCTTTGTTCTCATGATGAAAAGTGAGGGAACACAAGTCCAGTAAAATAAATAAAGACGGTGCAATAGAAACAGTGGATTTTGTCAACATGATAAATATTTTGTCTTTTAGAACTCACAGAAGTGTGTGCAGAGCAAAGGGCATTAGAAAGTAAAAGATCTGTTCTTCAAATAGAGATTGACAGTTGACACAAAGAGGTGGTTATCCAATTTTGAACCAATCACAGAGGCAGACTCTTCAAACGTGCTGCATTCAGATGTCAAGAGCACTTTTATATGAGAAGGTAATTAACAGATGGAGGGGTGAGAGAGAGACAGAGTGACGAGGGATAGAAAGTGGTAGAAACTCATGTCAGAAGTGGGAACGTCTGTGTGAAAGAGCAAAAGTGAGCAACAGTTCACCCATCATTTATTCTGTACTGACTATAATTAGGACTCGTTAATAAAACCAGAGATGAAAAGATAAGCCAATCTCTACACCACACTTGTGAAATGATTTCAAATGATTAAAATTCAGCAATAGACTTCATAAAGCACTTGTCCAACTTTGCCAACAGACTTTAACATGCACACAAAGATACACAAACTTGCAGAAACATCCAAACACACACACACTCTTGCAGCTCATTAGTGTCTGATTGGCAGTGAAACATCCGGAGAGGTAATTGGCACATTTCTTGTCATTAACGAAGGGAAATTGCCACATGTCAGCTGTCATAAAGAGAGGGAGTCCTCCTGTCTGGTCGCTGGCAGCCAAGTGACAGAGAGAAAAAGAGAGAGAGAGAGAGAGAGAGAGAGAGAGAGAGAGAGAGAGAGAGAGAGAGAGAGAGAGAGAGAGGAGAAAACCTTAACCTAGAGAGAAGGAAAAATAGACAGATGAAAAGTAAAACAGGTAGGCGCAAGACAGAGAAGTGGATATAGATGAGTAAGACAGAGATAAGGTGCACGTGCAGGAGGACAGTAACTAGGGTTCCAAAGAATAAATGAATATGAATATATATAGGAAATTCAATTACATCCAAATGTTTTACTTGTTATAAGCATTGACATATTGAGTGTCAGGGACCATAGTCTCTTGGTAAAAGAGCTAAGTAAATCTGAGTGTCGTTTGCATAGCTGTGATAAGCAATATTAGTGTCATGTGTGATTTGACCTGTGATTTGCATGTACAGGTTGAATAGTAGTGGGCCAAGAATTGAACCCTGAGGGACTCCACGTCATGGTGATCCACACAGATTTATGCTCACCAGTGGCAACAACATTGCCTCTGCCTTCGAGATATGATCTGAAACAACTGAGGACTGAGCCAGATAACTGCTGTTTGGTGGTGAGCAGGTAGTGCACAGTGTTTTCTTTTTTTTCTTACTTTTTGCTGAAAACAACTGTTTGCTGTGGCTGATAATGATGCTGATGAGATTGGTAAGAGTGAACCAAAGCAGTAATGTTGCACCAAAATCAATTTCAAGCTGTAATCAAGATCACTTACAGCCACCTTATCCTTTTACACTATACTATCATGTGTCTATAGTATGTCTAACATCACAAATTCAACTATAAACAGGTATCAGGGCAACTTAAACATGTAAAATTAACGCATGCATTTAGGATTCAGTTCTTTAGAGGGACCCACCATGGTGGTATACATACTTCAGGGCACGTCAGTGTCTTTCCACTGTCACTTCTTCTCCCCTAGCAAACATACAGACAGACTTGGCTGCAGCAGCCACGTAGGAGTAACCATTGAGTGGGATGTTTCTGTGCTCTGCCAGGGTGTGCCAGCACAACACTAATTAGCCCAATATACAGAACACACTGTATACAATCCACTCACTTGTTAAGAACCAGTGCAAGGCAAAACCATTCATTACTCATTGCTGTTGTGTCAGAAATAGAACATACAGCAGAGTGTGGGGGTGGAAAGGGGTGTGAAAAGGAAGAACGGGGAGGAAAAAATGTTCCACAGAAATGTGCGAGCCTCCTCTACAGAGAATCTGTAGATGAGATCTCCTCTTCTCCACATGAAGTCTAACCATCGATCCAATTTAATTTATTCATTTCCTTATTTTCACAGCAGATATCCGCTACAGGCTTGAATGACACACCCGGAGAATGAGCTACAAAAGGTTACAAACTGATTATTCAATCATTCACTATAAGACAACACGCCATATGCTCTGCATCTGCCTGCATGACAAGTATGGAAATGTGAGCTGTATAAATATTAACAAGCTGAAATGCACTAAGGTGTGATTTCTTGAAATGTGATGGGGAAAATGTATGTATGTGTGTGTATGCCTGTATTACTTGCTTGTATCTATATCTATATGTGTTTTTGCAGGGGTGCAGCTGGAATGGGATGGGGTTGGGCGGAGGAGGGAGGGTGAGCTTAGGTAACAGGGGTGGAGTTGGAGTGGTTACTACACTGCATGTGTCCATACAGAAGACGGATCACTGAGACTCGAGCCAGGAGAAATCACCTCTTCCAGCTCAGTCCCCCTCAAGCTCTCCACAGTATTCTGAAGGAGAGTAGTCATTTCTTAAACTAGCTCCAAGGACTGCCAGACACTTCTCTGCTGCAACACAACTCTCTATGTTTTCACTTGCACAGCTCATCTGCCTCTAACAATATGATTCTTAGAATCACTCGCTGCCTACAGTACAACTGACATATAGAGTATTTGTTTTCACTGTTTGTTTCTCTGTTTTTGTCTGTTTGTTAGGAAGGTATAAAAACTGGTTTAAAATTTGGTGTATAAATCATCCTTGGTCCAAGAAACGTGATTATATTTTGATGGTGATGCTGTGAATGTGGGATTCCTGCCATTTCACTGTACATTTTGTTATTAAGCCAAACATTTTTTATACATTCATGTGTGGGTGGACAAGTACAAGTTGGCTGCAGAGAGGCATGGCACACACATTCTTTTTTTATGTGAAATATTTAATAATAAACTAGTAAAAAAACATTATTACAGCTACAACTCTGCCAGCTGGAGAACTGTGTGATACACTCTGTTCATGCAGTTCTTGATCTCACCGAGGCTTCTCTCGCCTTTTAGAAAAGCTTAGTTGATAACTCCACCAAGGAGAGGGTTTCTGTGCACTCATAGAGGTCAGAAAACTCTCGGTATACAATACAACCTTCAGGAGCAAGGATAACAATGCTGGAATTGATTCCCAACTTCAGTGCAAACAGCTCAGAACTCATTTTAAAGTGATAAAGAAACACTTCACCCCAAAACGAGAACTCTTTAATTCATGTCTCATCCCTATGTTAAATAAATATACCACCTGGCATCCAGCAATTCACCTCCCCTATGACTCCAAGTTGCGTAGAGAAATGTGATTTTTTTATCATTTTATGCCCTTTTGGAAGTGTAAACAAAGGAGCTGTGTTTACACCAAGGGCTTGGGAGAAAGCTGTGATGGCAGATGAACCAGTAATTCAAAACACAGAGTGGCAAGGGGGGTTTCAATACATAAGTTGGTCTTGTAGCCCATATAGTGCAGGCAGTAGTTTCTTTGATTTGTTTTTTAGTTTAAATATTTGCATCCTTCCAGAGGCAGTGCCTCTCTGTCTCTGTCATGCAATGAATAATATTTTCTTGTCTTTCTCATAGGTGGTTTGATGGAATATATGCACAGATGCAACGTCTAAAATTGTACATGTTTGTTAAGGCCTGACCCATTGGAAGTAACAGTAGAAAGGGCAGTGACTTACAGAGGACATCAGATCTCATACATTTTGGACTATTAGTGTAAATCACAGCCTCTACACAAGAAAACTGCAATGATTGACAGGTGAGTGCTCAAAGGGCAATCTTTGGTTGGTTGTCACAGGGATTTGGTCTAGCCTCCTGACATTTTCTCTCCCATGGGTAACCTTAATGAAAACACACTTCTTGTTTCACTGGGCACTGAAGTGTTGTTACTCTTGACATTCTTGACATAACTACACTATGCACAGTTTTGACTGAGAGGAAGCACTCAGCTATTTCTTGACAAGGTGACCTGACAAGACGCCATTTGCTCTATGACTTCACTTCCACTATTAAGTGGAGCTGGCCCTAAAATCAACAGAAATCACCGACAATCCTGACAAAAAGTGAGGAAACATACAATGACCTTACTGTAATAACAGAATCTACTGGCCTTATGGATTCTCAGAAGTACATGCAAAACCTTAGAATTTGGCTCTGGCAGCTGTCCCAGCTGTCTAAATTCATCTGACTTTGTTTTCTCACTTCTCTGGATGAGGGAGTATGAAGTAAAGACCTTTGTGTTTCCTTCCTTTCTTTTCAGTAAAGCCAATGGACTTAATCGTGGCAGCAGGGCCCCTTCCCTGCAGAGCATCAATGACTCGTTACCCATGATAACACGGCAGGACCCCGTCTGACTGAGGAGATGCCTGAATTAAAATCCTGGTTCCATGGAAACAGGCTCAGCAGCTCAGGGTGCTGCATCACCTCTGAACTCTTGTCTTTCTTTGCTGTGACAAGTGCTCTGAAGTGGAGTTGGAGATGGAGGGCATAGCAGAAGAAAAGAGAAAGGAACAATAAAGCTGCATTATTTCACAATGTAGATTAAAGTCCACTTTATGAGCCTGCCACATATTCCTCAGTATGAAAAGAGGCCACTGTTCCTTCTATAGAGGACCTTTAGTTGTTGATGAAAGAGCTTCATGGAGGTATTCAAAGAGAAGGATATGCATTGAGTTGATTTTTACCTTTAGCACTCTATCCACAAGCAGCACTCAGAAAGTAAGCCCACGTAACACAGAAACCAAGCCTTTCCTGCCAAATCACTCCCTCTCCCTTCCTCCCTAGAATAGCCTCAGCAGTTACATTTTCCTTCTGCTCTTGATTAAGTATATATCAAATATTCATGGCTATGGAAACGTGTAACAATGACTTTTAGGAAGCCTGGTGAGTGTCTAATGTATTCAGACCGTAAAAGACGTTCAGATGACTGAATCCTTGTGCTATATTAGAAACCTCACTCGCAGTATTTCAGTCCTCCATGGCCAAAGTTCCATTGGTAATGGTCACAAGGAGAGCCAAAATAAATGCCTACTATTTGTTTTCTTTGTGTGTGTGTGTGTGTGTGTGTGTGTGTGTGAGTCTGTATGTTCCACAACTCAGGGTTTATCTGTACACCAGAAAATCAATATATCAAATGTGAATGACCTGTCAAAAATAAGAGCTAGGATACCTCTGACTCAACTCCAAAATGTGAAAACCTCTGAGATGTCTGATGGGAACTGTTTCATATGTTATGAAAAGCTGCTGCATCATCACAGGAGCAATCCTGATTATTCAGCAAAATGTTTAGTTTTCGGGGCAATAGCTCCCGTAGAAAGCCAACAAAGAATCAAAACCACTTAAATGGAATCACAGAACGTCATTGCTGTGGTAAACCATCGTGAAAACCTATAATGTAAATCATCTGAAAACTGGAAAGACAAAGAGGGAACACAAGGCTGATGATGGATAACATCAAATAGCACAGTTCCATTTCGTAATCTGAGATCAAAACTAATTGTGACTGACTTACTTTGATTCTCCAGAACGTGGGCTTCGTTACTCTGAGGATATATGTGTCTGTGTGTGTGTGTGTGTGTGTGTGTGTGTGTGTGTGTGTGTGTGTGTGTGTGTGTGAGGTGGGGGTCGGAGGGTTACTTTGGTAACTCATCTTCTGAAACAGCTGCAACAACATACCTTCCTCAAACTTAGAGGAAAAACTCAGAAAGCAAATTAGAAAGTGTTGAACTGTGGTTGTCAACTACTATAATGTTAGCTAATGTCATTTTAGTACGATCAACAATGACAAAAGAAGATGGTGATAGCTCCCTGCACTTTGTAATGTGTACAGGCTGTGTACAGACAGCTGTGATGAACCTAAATGACAGACTAACTATTTAGTTTTAGTTTAAAAAGAGGAAGTGCAAAGTCCTTCCAGTTTAACAGCAGTGAATCTTCTCCTGCCAGTTGATCAGCCACAATCACACTGTTCACTCTATAGAAAAGATGAATAGACTTTCAGTGCTGAGTTGCCTTGTTGGCAGCATGTTATCATGCCAGCTGGACATGTAAACATGCATGTGGAAATGCGGGGATGGGACTATACAGCACATGCAAAGTCAGCACAGTATGTGTGTCCTGTTTGTCTTTTACATGAAAGAATATCTTTGGAACCTCTGCCACACACAGCACAATGTCCGTCACATACAGTCCACATGATTTAACAAAAGTGCTGTAAGAGCATGGGTTTTATGGCTCAGCCACAGCCTGCCATCCTGCCAGCCTCTCCCTCACCAGGCAAAGGTCTGTAAAGGAACCATAGAGTGAACTGACAGCCCACTGGAGGCCTGACAACAACCCACTGGATCCAACCCCAACAAACCTCAACAGCTCTTCTCCGTCTGCCTTCAGCCTCTCTCATCTTCTCTATTTTTTTTTTGTCTTAGAGGGGGTGAAATATGACAGATCTTTCCTCCACAACGGTTGCTACACATTTCTGCAGATTCATATGTAACCACAGACTTAGCCCATCTGCTTTTTCCAAGGCTTTTTCTCTGGCGGGCTTGTGTGAGAAAAAGCCTGACAAACACAGATGAAAAAGCAGCATTCAGTTTTGTCCTTTTTTCCCACTGAGGCAGCTGTGTTTGAGTTGAGAAAAAAAAGAGAAGAAAAGCAACTTGTGGAATGGAACTGTTGTCTTTTTTTGTAGGCATGAGGTAAGTGTGAGTAATTAAAGAAGCAGAAAAAGTGCCTCTGTACACACACAAAATGCAACTCGATCATAGAAGGAAAAGTAAACAGAAAACAATCACTTCTCAGACTACAGAAAATGACGCATGCAGGGAGAATAGTAAACAGTGTTCATGCCTTTTCTTTGAGAAGAGGGGAATTGCCACAAATGCCACACATCATATCACAAAATCTGACTTCATGCTGTAAAACGTCATTTTTCTAACTAAACATTATGTTTTCCTTCATTTGTTGAATCGATGGGTAGTTCCGTGATGGGTAATTATATTAAAACAGCATTGATTCTACTTGACCACACAGCAATGCATACCTTTACTCAGATTGCAAATGCTATTAATGTTGACAACTCTCCTGTTTACACTGCATTGTACATCTGGCTTGCCACAGCAACTCTGTATCTCTGAAAGCATAGCGGTGTCTCGATTGGACCCCAGCTGAGTCTTTAATCGCTGCAGTGAGCCTATCCAGGATTGACAGAGAGACCTTAGACAGGCAGCAGAATCACCAATATATGGCTGTTACAGCAACACTATCAGACTGAATCCTGGATTGTATAAGGAGAGTCTGCCAGTCCCAAAATTTCGTCCATTTAGCCTGTCAGCACTTTCAGCTGGGATAAATGCTGTGCAGTTCCACTCACTTAACTCGGCTTTTCCAGGTCAATCACAAGCCTTTACAGACTTCAGTCCCTACATCCCCAACTCAAAAAAAAACTGACCAAAAAAAAACACCAATGCCCCCCTACCACCACCACCCATCAAACCACCCTTTCATCCTCTATTTATGTTCCTGCAATCTCAACTGAGCCTTTTCAAATGCAGCTATAACAGTGTTCTACTGTAGGGCAGGGAGGAAGTAGAGCAGGGAGGAGATATTGGCTGAGCTAAGGTAACACAGGGACACAACTGGTTTTATTCTTTTTTTCCCTGCCAGATAATTACAATTTTCTCTCCTCTAACCAAATTGCAGTGACTGGCCGATGTTCAGGAAATACCCAAACAGCTTAAATAGCCCAGGCAGTGGTGGAAAAATGTCCTTATCTGTGCGCTGGACTGTGTCAGATTTATTCAGTGTTATTTCATTACAACTTCTGAAATGAGCAGAGTTCAAAACTGAGGTGAGTCTGCAATGAACACAGTTTTCATCTTTTTATGTGGCATAAAGGAACAGATCCAAAGCATGGCATAACCTAAAAACTATACGCTAAATATACAATTAAGCAGGAGTTGGACATTTTAGCTATCCGTTTAAAAATCACACCAGAATTGATGCTGACATTTCAGCAGAAACCAACACCAAAAAGCCAGTGAAGCTCTTCACATAAACCTCTTTTCAGACCAGCCAGTTTATTGGATCTCATGCAAGAACATTTGGCTGCATTTCTGTGGGAGACGTGTGTAAGTGCATATTGGGATGTATTTTTTTAAAGAAGTAATCTTATTACCCTGAAAACTACAGTATACTGGCTTAGTAAAATGCCTTTTGAACCTTACCTCAGCAGCTGGGATGCCTTCGGGTGGGCGACATTGGAGCAACACTTCCTGTTCCAGTGACACTTCCTTTCCAAGAGGTTCCTGATCAAATGTCTTCCTCAAGTCTACAATGAAGAGGCAGAAGCACATTGTGTATCAATATTTACCTATATTCCATATAAAGGTGAGGGCTGTTTTGAGAGCTATGTTTAATATTAAATGCTGAGTCAATCAATAATAGTACTCTTATAAGTGCCTCTGTACAAACGCATGTAAATAGCAAGCAAATGTTAGAAACAGTAACTCAGATGTATTCTGTCTTCTCTCTCTAACTCACCTTCAGCACACAGATAAACTTGCCTGAAGTAGATTGAAGGCAGATAGGGAGAAGGGGATCACTCACCCTCCAATGAAAAACCAATATTTTTGTGGTGTAAGAGCCCTGATAGAGTAGTGCAGGGCAGGGATAGTGGAGCAGACAGGGCAGGATTACTGAAAGTGTCATGCTACACTGGAACCCTGAAGCCCATTAGACATATATCATCACCTGCTGCACAGACTGAGACAGGAGCATGGGGCATAATACACAACAACAGAGGAGAGGGGATGAGAGGAGAGGACTTAAGAGGGAGTTACAGAACTACTTGGGGAAATGTGGAGTTACTGAAGCATCAAATCTACAATCAAACCTCCAAACTTTACTGATACCATTTCCACATCCTTTGCAATATTCCTGGCAAACATACTCTTTAGACTTTTTACTGACGCATTTAAACTAAAGCAGTAACCACATCTACCACAACATTCTCTAAAATAACGTCCTTTCCCTTTACAAACATTCTACATACATTTACATTCATTTTTCAAATGTTACTATAAGTGATACATTTGTATGGTCTTTAGAGACACGTGCACAAACACAAAATCTCTTCCACAGGCTGTAATCTGCAAGAGGAGAATAAAGAATCTGACATGAACTGAACTCTGCAACTGTGCCACCACTAAACCAAGTGAGTCCTCCTTACTAAGGCAAGAATAACTGAAGAAGGAGAACCAAGTTGAAAATGATATCAGTGCTATAACTACAAGCTGAAGTCAAGCTGAAACCTTTAAGACTTGAAATAAGCAATACATATACATGTTAAAAGATTGTGTGAGATAAAGCACTACTATTTTTAATGTATCAGCTTTAACAAAACTTGTTGCAGCAGCATGAGAAGTGCTGGGAGTCTGTCTATTTTACTTATAATCTCAAAATGTCTGATAACAATACATTTCATTAATTCCTTTTACTACCTACACCTAACTGTGTCCATGGAAACAAACCCAGAAATGACCCCGGTTCAGCGATTCAGTCTGTGGAAAGGATAATGGCAATTCTTCTTCACGGAATGCTGTTAAAATGTGGACTGCTATTGACATTGTGTGCTAAAATAAGATATGTATTAAGTTAGACAGCTCTACAACAGCATACTGCCTTTGAATACACGTTTTAGATGTGAGTATACTGTCGACTGAAAGCATCAGCAGATGTGCAGTTACACAGATTGTATGGCAGAATTTGTACTTCCGAACATAATAAGTCATCATCACCTGCAATAAAAAAGAGCCATCCCTAAAACCTGATCAAGACAGATGTTCAATTTACAAATGTCATCACCTGCTTTCTTTTTGTTCAGTAGCTATTACACAAGGAGTCATTATACAGGAGACATTTCACTGTTCAGCTAACTGTTTCACATCCCCTCCAGGAGAAACTAGATCATGTTCTTATTACAGAATACATGATCAGACTGCACCCGGAAGCCTTAAAGAATACCTATAGTCATTTTAAGGTTCATTTTTTATTTGGAAAAATGAACCTTAAAATAACAAATTCAATGAGGATCCCAATTCAACCTGAGAGTTTGCGTGTCTTCGGGGGAATATGCCATAACTATACAAATTTCAATGAATTATAAAAGCTGAAAGGGTGAGTGTTGAATTGAAAGCAATTTCTGTAAAAGTGTGGTATGAAATTAAAATAGGGAATGACTGGAGGGGCATATTCTAGGACATAGCTTTATGGAATTTGATCCAAGGACAAACAGTTTTTCTTAAGACAGAAAGGAAAGAAAAGGAAAGTGGCAAAACAATGTCTTAAAAGGGTACTGTTGTTTGAAGTTGTAAGAGTCACTCCACTGCTGCTCTGATGTCAGAACTACAATGTAGAAATGTATCTCTAACTGGCTCCAAAAGATAAAAGAAGATGCAGTCACAGTATGACAGGTGAGTTGGAGAATCAGGCACACAGTCAAATCCAATAAATTAAATTGGCTTTCTCTACATAAAGCTGCTGGAGAGTATGCAAGTCTTAACTGGGTACTGGCCTGCTCAGTGTATTCCAGCATGCCATTTGGTGGTTTAGAAAGGACCATAATGCCTAGCAGCCACTTGTTGATTGTAGTGTCCATGTCCATAGCAGATTCTGGTTTGGCTAAATGTGTTTGACAATAGTAGATAGTGTGTTTATCATGAGACAGAAACTTTGAAGTTAGAGCAACATTCCTCAAGTCAAGCAAAAGGAACAGAAACTGCCTGCATACATGTAGGGGGTCACAAAATGCAAAATAATGTATTTATTATTGGTATTTAAGTGTCAAACCAGAGCCTGTTACCAACTACCACCAAGTGGATGCATTATTATACAGAACATAAAAACACTTAATAGCCTGATTTACACTATTGGTATTAATGGCACAGGCCAGTGTTTGTGAGTTCATCTGAAATATTTATGCTTTTATTACTCATACCTCTTGTAGCAGATCAACTACAGCTTGTTAAACTAAAATTAAACACCCAGTGCGTGTATTGTTTTTTTTTTTTCATTATAATTTGCAAACCTCTGGCATTACTCTTGATGAAACACAGTAAGTAGCATGCAAGTGATTATTTTGCAGAGCACATTTTATACTGTGGGTTTTAAATTATGCTTCCCCCCTGGAGTCTCTCCTTTTCTCACTTTGCGTAACCCTGAGCAGTACTGCGGGACACTGAAGGGTGTGGGACCAACTGAGTCGACATTCCTGTGGGAGTCACACCATTCCCTCCTCAGCAGAGAAATGCTTCCAGCCTCGCTCGTCCTCAGAAGTACACACATATGACAACCATTACCTTAAGTGGATATGTTTGGTTACTTGGCATGCTAAATTACACCAGCCTTATGCTCCAGAAATCTCCCTTAGTAAATCATTAGGTACGGGGGCAAATCTGGATTAGGAATGACTCACTAAGGTCGAGTTTTAATCATTTGTAAAGTCATTAGTAATAAAGTTGAGGTTGTACTCATTATGTTTTACTAGTAAAATTACAAGGCCACAAACAAACCAGAAAATCAATATCCAGCAGACATTCCCTCCGACAATCTTTTGAAAGGCATTTCGGTTGATTTGATTCATTTATTTAATTTGCTTCTGTGAACATACTTTTACTGCCTGTGTTTGGCAAGCTATTTCTGCTCGACAAATATGGAGGCCAATCAAAACGTTTTTGTTGAGGTCACATGAAGAAAATGCAGTCACAGGGAATTTATACATGTTCTCTTACCCCAACAAGCACACAAAAACTCTGACAATACCTTTAACCAGACCAGCCTTTTTGCAAGTCTGAAAGTCAGTTCTTCAACACAACAACCTCTTAACTTGCCAGCGCTGGCTCTGACTCACTGTCTGATTAAACTGTATATGTTTAGATGATGGGAGAGGAGAGGAAAACAAGCCCAGTTTCCATTAGCCTAACAGGATAGAGTCTGGCCCTGACAAGAAGCCTGCCTGGAGAGAGAGCCCAGTAGAGGAGCTAATCCATTCAGCAGAAGCTAATGGGAGGGGAAGAGGGGTCCATTGTAATTTGAGGGATAGGTTAGTGCTGGAAGGCTGCTCATCATGGGTGATTATAGGAGGTGGAGCAGCGGGAGTGGGCTCAGTGGGAGACTGAGAGGCATGATTCTGATTCAGCGGGCTAGTATAACAGAAGCAGTAATGAGAAGAGCTACTGCTGTTTGAAAACGAGGGCATACACTGAATTCAAAGAGAAACTGTACAGAAAACAGTAAGAGAGATAGTGACATAAAGAGGCAGGAAAAAAAAAAGAATTAGGTAAGATAAAAATTGAAAGGGACAGGTATATGATTGCTAAGTGCCTCTAAATGGAGTAGATCAGGTGAAAACCATGGATAATGATTCCTTGCTGTGCTACTCTGCTGTACTGTATAGTGAAGATGAAATCATTCTGACAGTGGCACTGAGTTGCCAGCCAAAAACACTCAAGTGATATCCCTATCCAGCCCTATCCAGCAGTGATAACAATATATTTGATGCAGACTACAACACATGCTGCAAGTGGGTGTTGCATTTTTTGTCTGTTTGCCACAAGTCAAAACAGAAACAGCAAAGCTGGGCGGGACATGTCAGTCACAATGCCTTGAAATGACTTTGACAAGAGTTGAAAGTGTGATGATCTAGTTGATACTATAAAAGAAGCCCCTTCAGGTGGAGTTTTGACAACAATGTGTAAGCAGTTGTTACGTAATATGCGTTGTGTTGTATACTCTTATAACTTTGCTATCATTGCCGTGTCCTCTGGGGTTTTATTATTTTTAGATTTTGATTGGCAGATCCTTTGGGGAACAGTTAAAAATCATCCCCAACTTTAGAGGCAACAGAATGTTTCTCATTACTTGGATACAAGTGTGATGTGCTTTTTAGTAGGAGGACAAACACAGAGGCAGTGAACAAATGAGGACCACCTACAGGAAAAAGAGAGATGGCATAAACATGTGCCGTAGTCTCTCTACTGTGTATACACTTCTCTAACTCTCTCCCTTCCTCTGCGCTGTTCCTCCAGGTTTATACTTTACACAAGGAAACTGATTCAGATTTTGCAGGCTTTTTACCAACTCAAGTTCAAAGGGACACTTGAATCCCATGTTAGTAAAACCTTTTTTCTCTTCTTCTGTCACCACAATCTATAAATCTGTCACAATACACAAGTCGGTCTGTGAGAAACATTTCCTTGGCAGCCAAGAGATTTTGTTTGGAGAGGAATACAAAGATGAGAGAGAAGATAAAGACAGAGTAATGGGATAAAGAGTGGGATGAGAATACTCACAGGCGATGCGGACATGGGCTTTGCGGCTCTTGGTGGTCCCTGCGGAGCTCCAGGCCACACACTGACACCAGAAGTCCTCCGGCCCAAACAGCTCCTCCACCTGCTGCCGAGTGATCTCTATGCTTGCCTCTCTCACTACCAGGCCTGTGAGAGATGGAAAGGCATGGAAACATAGAGAGGAGAAGAATAAAGGACAATGGTGGGAATAAGGGATATGGAAAAGAGCGGAAAGTGAGGGGAAAGGAAATGGGGAAGGGGAGAAAGTAAAGGAGAATGACAGAAAGTATTAGTCCATGGAACAAATGGAAATGAGGAACTAAATCAAAACAAAAGAATCACTTGATATCATATACACTACCTTCATACAATACACGTCAAAATGTTGTAGTCTTTCGCGTGGGAGAGATTGATGCTAATGTCAGTACGATATCCCAACTAACAAATCAGTACAATTTACATCCATCACATCACATACTTTGACAATGGATATTTGTGACTGTATGTGTGTGTCAGTAAGGCACCGATTCTAGAAGAGCCAAAGCATTGAGCTGTTTGGGTCTGGGCCCTGTGGGGGAGGATTCTCGGCGTCATGGCTAACACAATCCTGTTTGCTAACTCCTCTGATTACTGCTCATCTGGGTGCCAGGATCCAAACAAACAAATCATCCCCAAAACAAATGCCTCTACCCACAGCTGCCCCTCTTGAGCAGATTACGCTGCTCCTACAGTGTGTATGTCTGTATATGTGTATGTGTGAGAGCATCCCAACTGAGTGCATGCATATATGTACGGATTCTGTGGTGCAAGAGTATTCATTGAAGCTACAGATTCTTGCAATGCATTATCATGCCGTATTCCAACTCAGTCCATCATCCTTTTGTGATTGAAAGGGATATTTGTGAGGACAATGGTGGTATCATGAAGCCCTTATAAAGAATTTTAAATTTACTACAGTAAATTGCATTTTTCAGACACAATAAACACTTGAGAATCTGAACCCAATGTGTGCAGCGCTGATACTAAAAGAAAACAATTATTCAGTAAGTGTTAGGACAACCTGCATTTCATTGTGCATGAATTCATGTTGGAAACACTTTAAAGGATATATTATCTCAATAGTGCAGTTCTTCAGATTTTTCAGAAGAACATTCATGCTGTGGATATTTCATGCCACCTCCTCCCCAATTTTCTGGTCTATTAGGTTTATATGTGGGTTTTGCAGCCAACTGTAAAAAAAAAGTTAAGTTGATGTCATTTTCCAGGAACTGTCATGCTCATGTACCTGGTCAGCAATAATGTGAAAGCGGACTGAGAAATTCAAATTATGCCCAGTTGCTACAAAGGGGCCTTTTGTGCGCCTAGGAAACGTTCCCTACACCGTTACACTTCCATCACCAGCCTGTACCATTTACCACCAGGATGCATGCAACACAGATTTGTGTTGTTTGTCTGCCCAATTCAGATCCTGTCATCAGTATCACAAACCACTATTTGTCAGACCCAGTTTTTCCCCTGCCGCACTCTTACGTCAGTTTTGGTGTTGACTTGCTCTGTAGTGAACTGAAAATATGACAGAATCTGGGAGTCTTCTGTTACAGTTGTAGTACATCCAATTCAAGGTTTAATGAGTTGTGCATACTATTCTTGAACTGACATTCTTGTACTGAGCAGTTACGTCTATTGCCTGCATATAATATTGACCAAATGCTGCAATTTTTCCCATAAGACTACTGCTGCCTGGATGTGTCAAAAAAGCATTGAGACATTGTCACATGACTCAATGGCATAAACTATTTGTTTACATGAACAGGAATGTGTACATCTAATATTAATGTTATAGATATTATATGGGTTTTTTTCACATTCTAATGGCTAATGTTCATAAAAATGTTTTTTATATGTAGTTTTCTCCAACATCCTCAACCGTCTTTCATTTATGCACGCCACTGCCTGCTAATTCAAAAAGAATGGTGAGGCTGGTGTCTCTTCATGAGACACAAATTAAAAGGGCTGCACAGACTGCATGCCAATTCAAACCGGGGACAGCTGTAGAATTAATGACTTGGCCATGTTTTCAAAAGGCCAAGTACTAGTGTAGTACAAGTACTAAAATTGAGCTTGTCTAAAGGTTGATGTAATGTTTTAGTTAGTGGGCTAACTTTAGTTACTCTTAATTATTGATTTTTAGCCAGCCAACAATTTGACTTGCCTTTATTAAAACATGGTATCACTTTCCTCCAGTTTTTGATATTGGAAAAACAATTGGAAGACGAAGGAAGCTTTAGACAACTTACAGATACCACAAAGGCAACAATGAGCAAAGATCCTAAAGTTTCTTGTGTTAGGTCTAATCACTAGCTAGCTAACATGTTGTCAAAGGTTGACTTGGTAAAATTGTATCACTCACAACATCAAAACCTTTCAGCGGCTAATAGCCTTGTGGTATTTATTTATTTTTAACTAAGGTTACCTAAGACATGCCTAGTGTTGGTAATGTGACATCATTCTTATCATGTGCTAGTTTGAAATTGTGTCACATATCATTGACTCATCTGTGCCACGATGTTCATTAAATCAGTAACTCATTCTTTGCCTGAAATCGAAAACATTATAAAAGTGATTCACTACCTGCTGAACTAGAGATGAAATTGACAAGCTGGAGACACGCTGAAATTGCCAGGAATTGAAGGGGAATTCCTGACAATGGCTATGTTCCTTTAATTTCCCCAAACAACTCATTCAGTTTTGTTTTCATGCAGCCAGTCTTCTGTGTCATGTTTATTATGATTATTATTAGGATTATGATAATAATAATAATAATGATTATTATTATTGTTATTATTATTGTTATGATTATGACACAAACATTGTGATGGGGAAGACTCTGTATAACCAAGCAACATACATACCTGCTGTTATAGATATTGCTACAATAGAATTTAACACTTAAGGAATAATTATTGATATAGCAATTTCTGATTTTTGTACAAAGCTTCATGAACTACTCTGCAATTCAAGCAGGTTTATACAGCAGGTGTCTGAATTTCAAGCTGAATGAAAAATGCAAAGAGACTGGATGGTTAAAAAATGAACATGCCATTTTACTTCAGGTTCAGTGCATTCACACAGCCTCCTTGTTCTGGCACACACAGCAAGCACAGTGACATCCCACACACCAGCTGAACTCTCATGTAAAATTTACACAATGTGCCGACAGGCAAACGAGCAGCCATGTCTGTTGTGTGAGCATTTGCTTCTGTGTGAATGTGTATGTACACATGCATGAGTGAGTCCAAGGGTGTGTGTTTGTGATTGTCTGTACTGTATGCCAGTGTGTTTGTCTGAGAGGATGTGTATTGTTAATTTGAGAATGTCAAGGATGGATGAGATGGATGTGAGAAAATCACACAGACAGAGTAGCAGAGGCAAAATCAATAGTGGAAAAAATAAGTAGATATGAATTCTCTGAGGGTGTAAAACGCGCCAGAATCAGTAAATGTTTTCCGTCTGCTATTTAGATTATTTCTGAAGAAGGTTATACAGTGGTGACACGTCTGTCTACTTTAAGAGTCATCCATGACTTCATAGCTATCACTAAATCAGGATTAAATTCTTCCTGACGTGTTGTACTTGAAACACATCAGAAGGATCATTCTAGCAGAAGAGCAGGTCACTAAGCTGAGACTGCTGACCTCATCCAGTGACCTCATGTGTTTGCTCAGCTAGCAGCTCTTAGTACACTGTATAGCATTACAATGATAACAACAAAATAGACACAGACCTCCACTCAATTTGCAATCAAGAGGGGCAAAGCAAGTGTGGCCCATGTCGGGACCTGCGAAGAGGGGCTACTTCACACCCGTCAATGTGGCCATTAGTGTTAGAAATTATTCTACAATAGGTCCCATTAATAGTTGGGCGCCTCATTGGAGATGATTCATTATTAATGTGGTCATTAAAGTGAGCTAGCCTAGCTCTTTAGTATTAGCACTGGCTAACATTATTGATCAGACCAGTCAGGCAGATTAGGAGGCATTGGTCATTGAAGGAGAACTGAAGGAGGAGGGAGGGGGTAAGTGCTCTGATTATCTGGCCAGATGAAGAGCACTCGCATTTGATCTTCTTACTCATATCTCAGAGAGAGTGACAAGCTGTCTCCAGTGTATATTACTCTAGCTGTGTCTACTTATAATTAATCTGCTGCTCATTTGCTCAGATCAATGCTCTTTTTCCTCACAGCAGACTATAACTTGCCCTCAACATTGGAAGGTAAATGCTACAGCATTCAGGTGGCAGCAGGATGAGTATCTAAAGCTAAATCACTGTGGATAAGGCCATATTTAAACATTTCCTTCACATCACTTTTTCCATTTTTCCCATTTCCAGCTGAACTTTAACAACAAAACAATGACTCAAACTATTCTGCCAAATGTGTAAATACACATTTTTTCTTTCTTTTTCCTTTAATCATCTGCTCCTTAGAAACATGTCCAATTACACCACTTGAGATGGTAATTTCATGTACCGTATGTACTTTTGTGGAGGTTTGTGGGCTACATGTGCTCCACATGGCCCACTGCGTGTCACATCCATTGGATTAAAAAGCCTTTGGACAGAACATATAACTGCATGAGGTCTCTTGAAAAGCCACGGTGGAGGGTTACAGGTGAGTCATGCTGTGAAGAACATTGTGCAGGGAAAGGCCATCAGTGAATTAGGCCTCTATTTCTGGTTACATGGCAACTACTGATGCCACACAAATTGTGATTTTTTAACAGAAAGTTGTTTTGATGACAAAAACATCTTAAAGATGATTATTTGCGTCACACGGTGCCTATAAATAGTATTCACCCCTTTGGAAAGTTTCCATGTTTTATTGTGTTACAACATTGAATCAAAGTAAATTCAAAGTGGCTTTCCTGCCACTGATCAACAGAAAATGACAGAAAACATATCTCTACAAAGCATTCTACAATAATTACAAATATCAAATACAAATTACTTGTTTGGATCAGTGTTTACTTCCTTCAAATCCGTTTTCCGTAGATACTGTATACTCAAACCAACAGCTCTACCATGTTGTTCCTGTGTATGTACACTACCGTTCAAAAGTTTGGGGTCACATTGAAATGTCCTTATTTTTGAAGGAAAAGCACTGTACTTTTCAATGAAGATGACTTTAAACTAGTCTTAACTTTAAAGAAA
>JAVQJL010064732.1:0-31128 GCA_036024295.1 Nannoperca obscura | reverse complement strand
CATATTACCTCACCCGTAGCCTGCAGCCAGGCATGTGGATGGCAAAAACGTGTAAACGTCTTGAGGAAGAAGAGAAAAAAAAATGAAGAGGGAGTGGGTGAGAGGAACATGGAGAAAAGGAGGGGTGGAGGAGAGAATAAAGATGGGAGGGTGAGAGAATGAGGTCTCAACACCGGTTTCTTAAAGCAGATCTGCTCTTCTGCTCTTCGCTCCAGGGGTGCAACAGCCTGCATGGTTTCCTCCATCCCTGTTTTATCCCTCCCTTTCTTTTCTTCTTTCTCCAAGCTCCTGCCTTCAGGAGCCAAATGTGCGAATGCTATAAGGCACCATCTGCCCTGAAGAAGCTGATTTTGTACAAGTATAAATTTGTCTGAGCGAGTGGGCTGTTGCTGCACAAGCAAAGTGTCTTCCTCGGGAACACGTTTTAAAAGGAAAATCTGACACTGAAATACTTTCCAAACTGTATTTTATAAAAATAATAGCTTTTTATTTGGTCTTGGTGCACTAAACAATTACCATGCATGGTTCTGATAACACATTAATTTATAGAGACCTGTATTTCCACTGGAAGACTTACAGCACTTGGGGCACAGTGATGGATGAAAGGGAAAACGTGAGCGTGTTGGATCCCCTCTTCCCACCCTCTTCTCCAACCCCCAACTCTCTACCTCCTCCAATCCGCCCACCCACCTTTCCTCCCTCGAATTTCCTCTCTGCTACCCTCCTGTCCTCCCCTCTGCTCAACCGACTCACACCCCGTGTCCTCCGCCCACCTTTGCTCAGACAAATTATAGAGACCTCCTCTCCCTTTCTCTTCTTTCCTTCAACATCTATCCACCCTTGCCTTGCTAAAACAAAAACATGAAAAAAAAACATGGCTTGCTTGTGCGAACATATAGAAAAAGCTGACGCCGATTCAAAATGGAGATTTCTAGGCTCAATACCTTCTTGAATATGTGTTCTGATGTAAATCTGACTGCAGGTTGTGTGGGCTTGCGGAGGCTCGGGTTACCGTAGGAAGACAACAACACCCTGCCTTTCAAGTAGGCGCATCCCTCCCTCACACCTCGCGTTGTCATGGAGACAAAAGTTTAACGCTGGTCACGGTAACGTATGTAGGTCAGAACAGGACACCTTTCAAAACAAAAAAAACACACCAGGCAGCAGAACAGTGCAACTCACGCCTTCGTTAGACGAGGAGAATGCCAGAAAGTTTGGATAACGAGCTGCGCTGATGTGAGAAAACAGCTCAAACAACACAATACTACACTGAATGTTTACAGTGGCAATAAACATCAACATTTCACTGCATTTGAGGCTTTTTCAGTCTGCCAACAAGTGCGATTGTGTGTCAGAAAAATCTTTCTCAGCAGCCTAATTAGTGGGTTAAATTTAGGTGAATGCACGAGTTCAATAAAGATAAGGAAGTGCTATTTTTTAACAATAAATGTAGCTCTGAACTCGGTCACTGTTGCCTTTACAAAGCGCTACTTCAACATGAAGAAAGCCAAAAGCTTTGCCTTGGTAATTTCCCTTAAAATGACAAAAACTATTGTCTTCAGGCAAATATTAAATCGCGTGCCCATGCTGTGAGATGTAATGTTAGTATGTGTGTGTGTGTGTGTGTGTGTGTGTGTGTGTGTGTACCCCTGTCTAACTGGTCAGCATTTTTGTATTCAGATTTCACATTCCCCACTCATGGCAATCTGGCTTGCCAGGCTAAAATTAAAACCTCCCTTTTCATCAAAATATAACCGTCTCTGGCTTTTATTTCTCCTTTCTTCTCCCACTGCCTCCTCACTCTTTCTGCCTTCCCTTTCCTTTGGGGACCAGAGAGAGGTTTTCTTTAATTACTGAACTACTTTTCACACCGGTGGAGAAAGACAGAGACACACTTCAGACACCCACACCCGCTCACTGTCGTACACCCAGCATCCTAGCACTGCTTTTCATGCCTATATACTCCCAAGCCAAGCGTGTGTGTGTGCATTTGCTTGTGTTTCATTTTGTTGAAATATGCCTCATCCATGGTCACTACTTTATAGCAATCACATACAAAAAAGCAGCACTTCACTGCGGTCAAATATGCCAAATTAAATAAGCAATGTTTTCTATTCTTGGCGCAGTATGATGAAAAAATGATGCAGACCTTGAGAAAAACTTTGTTCTGGATGGGGAAGGCACAGAGTCAGCGAATGCGTAATTAATAAACTCATCTGCCTTTCAGAACAGTTCAAAAACATCGTAAAACTCAAGAGGAATATGAGCCACAGAGAAACTGGGGCAAAATGTGAGCGGCTGGTACAGTGACACGTTTGGCTTCGAAGCAGGAGGAGTAAAAGGAGGGAGGGTGTTTCCCTCGTTTTGGCTTGCTGCCTTTAACTCCCTCTGTTTGCTCAGTCTCTAAATCTGACAGTACCCTTTAAAGCCCAGGACACTTATTATACTTATCAAGCCCTTGCTTGCACTTATATGTAATTAACCATTAAGTTTTTGTGGGTAGACTTGCATGAGCAGCAGGTTGGTAATTAGTTTATTGTAGCCATTCTCTATTTAACGACACTTAGAACGTACGTGGCAGCTAATGCTTTAAACAGAAACTGCCACTGCATTTTAACAGAAATGAAACAGTAAATCAACAGAGACAGACTCTGTGGCTAGATCAAGAGCCAAAGCAGAAACATCTACTTCAACGGAGTCTTAACACATTAAAAATGTCTTTTTCTCCCTTTTTAATGGCGAGCCAGAGATAGAGAGTTTGGCAACAGCTGGAGAAGGAGAGAGACACACAGAGAAGCAGAGAAGGAGGGAGGCTGAAAGGGAAGTAAAATGGGCCAGTGTGTCTGGTTGCTGAAGGGGTCTCCCTCGGGATGGGGAAGGGGAGCAGGACAGCCCGTTGAAGGTTCCAGCAGCACACTAACACAGTCCAGCTCATTCACTAGGCCAGTAGCACGGGGAAGCCACTAAAACTAACTAAAATGTTTCAAGACACAAAATTGGCTCCTGTGAACCACCTCGATACCTCAAAGGCAGCTCTGAGGAAGCTGTTGGCTCACTTTATCTCTCTCTCTTTTAAAAACTACATAACTAAAATAACAGAGGCAATGTCTGACCCTCATCGTAGTATTGATTACAATGGCAATGTTTCCTCTAGGGCTGTCACTTTTTACAAGAAAATTCAAAACCATCACCCAAACGTGGGAAAAAGTAAATATTTCATTTGTAGTCATCGGTTTGATTCTCCAAATTCTCTGTGTGTAAGCCCAACAGGCCATGCCTTGTACTCCAGCGGGGAACATTTCTGAAATACACCGACTGTGTTAAAACACAACTACCTTGTAATGTTAGCTTGAACAGAACATGATCAGACTGGGCTTTGCCCGAATGACGGGTGAATTCCAGCCCCTATCTCAAACTGGCTAGACACTGGCAAGCCCAGCAAATTTGCATGTCCAAGTTTAGTCTGATTGAATTCTACATCAAGGGGACGAGGTGATGTAAAGTCGCCACCAAATATTTGACAATGATGCATTATTTGAATTTTTTCCACATCAGATTTTTGAAAAAGAGACAGCACTAGTTTCTTCTTTCTTTCAAAAGATGTAAACTTCTTGCTAATAGCTCCATCAGAAAGTACTACCCACGGAGCAAGGGCAAGGAACTAGGCAGAAGAAGTGGTTCCTGGGCCTCTGGAAAAGTTCCTGTGGGGGAAAATGGGCTGCATGAAACTAAGAATCGTTGAGAGTTGCATTTAAATGTGTTCTAATTTTCTCTATCGGCCACTTACGTTTTACTTAGTAAGAAAAAACGATCAGACATTGTTGCTGGCCCAGCACTCGGGTCCAGAAACCCAGAAAGACTTTTCCCAACAGGTCTCAAACAATGGACGTATAATAAGAACTGGATACTGGACCCAAAGATGGCGCCTATTCAGTCCAATGAGAATTGCTCGCTTGGTGCACACGCCAAAGGTTTCTAGCTTCCAGGTTTACTTCCTGCAGGGGAATTTTTTTGCTGCAATACCACGAGTGGCCACTGGAAACATTTGGAAGCAAAGCTGAGCAGCGGCACCGTATCCAGTTCTTATAATACTTCCATGGTCTCAACCCACTGGTGACCTCCCAGGGACACATCTTACAAGAAAGCAGTAGTGGGTCTCCCTGGCTTTCCCTTGCTGGCCTTGCTAATCAAAAAAAATCCTTTAATCCAGCCTGGCATTATGGAGAGGCACATTTACTCATGAGTGCAGCAAGTTAATTGTCTTTACCTTTCTCAGTTCGCCTCTGAGGAGGGGAGAGAGGAGGAGGAGCAGCAAAGGTGGTGCTTGTCGGAGAAATAAGTAACCGGTCAATTTATCATGTTTGGCTAGAGGACGCTGGTACATTTACTCTGCCCTTCACTGGCTGACATACAGTACTGGTTCCTTTTGAAGCTCCACAGAGAAGAAAATACAGTAGAGTTTTCTAGTGTCACTTTGTTTGCTGTATGCAAGTTGTGCTCTTTAACAGTAACGCTAATTTACTGAGTGACTGTAGAGAGGATCAGAGGTAGAAAGCACTTATGTACAGCACAGGACCGCTGCAGACGTAGGCAGGCCAGTTTCCATAACAACCTGAAAAAAAAAAAAGATATAAAAAGCCCCAAACAACTTCAGCTAATTTATTCTTGAAGTTTGGGTGCAAGAAAGCAAGTCTTCTCATCTATTTGTGCTATTGATGTACAAAACACATAACTGCAGAACTTGATTGTTCCTGAAGCAAAACTTGATTCTAATTCTTGTCACTATACCCCCGCCATGTTCTCACAACTACTGCAGTTAGATTTGTTGTTGTGTTGAGAGGAAAAAGCCTGTAGACAGTTCCTACTACATTCAGAAGTAATGTAGTAACAGCTTGTTTGGGTGGCAGTGTGCCTTAAACGATTTTACATTTCACTGAGAGCAAGTTGTTTAAAAGTGACGGAAAAAGTTTGTTTTGACAGGGCACAGGGCACAGGGCACAATGGCAGTACACAGCAGTAATGGATAAAACTAACTTGTTCATTATTGTTGAGTGGCAAGTTGTAAGTGCACGCTAATTTTAAAGGTTTCTGCAGCGGTACCTAAAAAGGACGACGTAATTTTGTCAAAAATACTGCAGACTCGATGCTTACTGCTTGAAGAGTGTGAATTGATTTTAACGCTGCATGAAAATGAATGGAAAGCAATAATTGCCTGGAAGGGGGCGGAAATAGACATGTTTGTTACATGTTTGTAACGTATGAGCTATGATAACCACAGTCACAGGTTTGGTCTCTTTGTTAAAGAAAAGTGTGCATTCAACTGTGGAAATTTCGGGACATGAGGTCCCCGACCTCCCGGCCTGTACAAGAGTCTACGATGGGGTGTGTTCAAATCCTAGAATTGTCTCCTATCTGGGCAACACTGCAATTATCTTTCAACTCTGTCCAGATGTGCAATAAGACAGCACTCCTCTTCTTTCCAGTTATTCTGCCAAAATTATAAAGCAGCTCTTGCTCTTCACACAAAACACAGACAGAGACTCATTAAACACTGGACCATAAAAGTGCTCTTTAACAGTGCTTCTACTGTCTCATTATACAGAGCCTTCAAAGCCAGGCAGTCAGAGCTGCAGACTCTGGGGAACAAGTGATGGGTCCGAGCCCAGTGTAGTGTGACTGTACTATATGTGAGGGAGGGAGAGGAGGAACTGGAACCACATTATAGCAGTGATGGCTGCAGAGAGAGAGGGGGGGGTGGGGCAGAAAATTGTGGTTTAAGGTGTGGAGTGAAATTAAGGGCATTAAATCTTAAGAAATGCACTTATTTACTTTCTTGCTGAGAGGTAAGAAGATTGACACCACTCACACATCTGTCCGTTAAATATGGCCCCTACACGCTGCACCCCCACACACAGGTGTTTTCACTTGTTGTCTAATTAGACCTCTTCTTGACATCCTCTTGACATCTCCATCACTCTCCTGTTAGTTTGACTGCACCTGACAGGGCGGGGCAACTTACCCCATTATCATTTTTAATGGTACATAGAGTTTGGTGACATCCCTTAATTCTCAGCAGAGCTCCACCCAACCAGAGTAAGGGCGGTGGACTATGACATGTATTTTTCTCACAGTAATTATTTTGAAACAGATTTTTTAGGCTGCTTCCTGAGATATGTGTAGATATATGCCCCATATCAGGCCAAAACACAGACTCAGGGCACTCCTACAGCAAACACACGCACACACAATTGATTTCACACTGACTTACAAGCAGTAGAGAGTAGCAGCCAAAGAGCACTCTCAGCGCAATAGCCGACAAAACCATATAATAAATAAAACAATTAAAAGGAAATCTCTGTCAACAACGCTGTTGTAGCAAGATGTACTCTACCTGGCATCTGGCCAATGAGGAGTCTGTGAACGGAGTCTGCCCCGAGGCTAACAGCATTTATTGGAGGGTGGAAGGCTCCAAAAGAGAGTTGGCTCTATATAATGCCAACAAGACTTGATAGATGGATGAAGATGGGGAAGCATTGAGCAGGGCCGGGTGGGATGCCCACACTGATTGACTGACTCCTGGCTGGCTGCTGAAGCTCTGAGGTGTTTTCCTACTTCCACCTGGTTGGACTGGACTCCCACAGTGAGTATAGTAGCAGTCACTGTAGGAGTTGATGTTGAAGTGACTGGAGTGGGACTGAGTCACCGGTGATGAGACTTTAATCCACATTTAACTGCCAGAGGAATTCCTTGACTGTGGTGCTGCAGCATCAGGACTGACAGCTCATGATGGAAAAGAACAAATAATGACAAAAACCCAAAGCTTACGGTGTGAATGCGCACACACACACACACACACACACACACACCTGGTACAATGCCTTAAGGACTTATGCCACTTTCTGCAAAGTTAACCAATTTAAATGATTAGATTTAAGATAAGAGCTCATGTTTTCAAGTACAAGGCAGTATCTACAGATTTGGTCCAGATACTGAGCTGCTGGGAAATGTACTCTACCATCCCCACATGCTAAATCACACGTGGGGTGGAAATAAATTTGCAGCTAGTTTGGTTAACTTGCAACATCCCCCTGCCGTAGATCCCTATGCAGTTAGCTATAATAGCTAATCCATGGGGCTAACTTCTGTTTATTTGGAAAGTGATTTTTAGGTGTATGCTGCTTTCCCCTATATATGTTAAGGGTCATGTTTCTTGTGTCTCTACAACAAAGTTGGCGAATATTCAAAGTCTACAACACTTAGATTGAAAAATACAGAAATTTCCCTTCAAGGCCAACACGCACGCACGCACGCACACACACACAAATCATAAAAAGGTTTTGGTCTTCAATCTTGCAAAATCCTAAAGTACTACATAAAAAAAGAGGCAATCATTATCATCTATTCATACAATAACACATAATTTATACCCATTCAACTGGAAAGGACGTGTGTATTGTTTGGAACAAAAAAAAAAACAAGAAACTGCTGAGATGTGACCTACATTCATATTCAACTTTCATTGCCACATCTCATTTTAGATTTTACCACTAAAAACAGGTGCTGCTGACTGCTTATTATCACCAGTGTGTTCACTGCAGCTATTCCACCTTCAGTTTTCAAGGGTGGTGAATCAGGTTAATTTTGGGAGACAACAGCTATTGTTGTGGGGGAACCCGGAGCCCCTCATGAGTTTTGGCCCGAGAGACCCTTCACACTGGAGATCTGAGGCCCAAATACGGATGTTTAGATTTAGGCTAAAACTCCCACAGCATGGATTAAGCTCAATATTGCAGTCATGACTTGTTTTATTGTTGGATTTTTAAACAACAAATCATTTATTTCTTCTTTTTATTCCTTTTTCAAATTCTAAGAGAAAACGCTCTGTGAATGATTATATTTTATCTATATCATGCAAGTTTCAGGTCTAAACTGTAAGTTGATTATATCTTCACTCAAATGAATGAAAACCATCTGCAACCTGGAAGGGAGGAAAAACAATAAATAAGTCATGTTTTAGTTTAGGTAATATTTAGTAGTGATGTAAAGTATAAATTATAGTTAATAGTATAGTTAAAACATGCAAAAAACAAACATAGGTTTCTTCAGGATGACATCAAATTTAATTTAAAATCATCTGATTTCAGTAACACATTGTCAAATACGCCTTTAGTATAGTTGACTACAAATTTTCACAGTTGTATGTTTGCCTGATTTCTATGGACAGTAATGATAAACAACATCAAGAGTGCCTTTCCCAGAGCTAATCCCAAAGGGGACTGAACAAATCCCTTTGCATCTTGCCACTGGCATCAAAGCTGGAGAGAATAACACTGCAGATCAAAGCCTAAAACAACTCTAAAAAAATAATAAATCATCAACAGCTGACAAGCTGAGTGCCTAAAAATGCCTCGAAAAAATAAAACCCACCTCATTCCTTTCTACTGTTTCTGGCTCAGCCAGTGAATAACCACAATCAAATGCTCTCTGCTGTGAGCTGCTTTGTCCAACCTTAAAATGTCACATCCAATTCAGCAGACACTCAATAGTGTCCTGACTCGTGGTAAGTACTAGTGAACCGTTGCTATTATTTGGGAGCTATTTTTGTGGCAGCAGTCGATCCTGCGGGCAGAATATGCAGCTTGTAGACTGCTACAGCAGCGTCGAATCACGTGTCCAGAACCAGGTCGGCTAGAACGTTAGAGGGGGAGCTGAAGCTCACCCACTTAGGTCCCCTCACATCATCCATCCTCTCATATAAAGTGCTGCTTTAACTGGGAAAAACAAGATGAAACTTTTCATGCTGTACAAGTTTTATTGCTATGTCGTAATGCAGGATCGTTGTGCAGTTCGGAGTGAAGGAATATGCAGCTCACTCACTGGTGTGTGTAATTTTGCATTATAGTACATTTACAATACAGTTAAATAGAAATGTGGTAGTGGCAGGATGATACCACCTCAGCGGCAGGCGTAACACGGTCACTCCATCACTGTGTCGCACCTTCTGTTTGTTTGTGCTCTGCTTATCTGTCACTTTTATTTCCAGTCCCTCTGTCTGTCTCTCTCTCCATCTGATAGAGGACTGGATGAGCGTTTGGACTCAAAAAGCTGTGATTGTTTTGAGAAAATTCAAAGTGCCCCCAGGCTGTTGTTTTTCATGATTAAGTACTGGAGCAACACTCTGGCTACAAACAAAACCCACAACAGACATCAACACTGCCGGGCTGTTCCAAAAGATTCCCCATTTTCATGTCCATACTGTACAGGTCAGAACAAACTGACCACATACATCAGTCTCAAAGAGTTTTAAGCAAGTGAAGGCACTCTAGAGCATTATGACTCTTCGGAGCATGTAATACAGCATAACATACCCCCCTCCCTCCCTTTACACGTGAGTAGCTTTGTCTTCTAAACGCTCTGCCTTCTAAACGCTCTGCTGTTATCTCTTTCTTTGCGTCTATTTCTAAATTTGAAGTGACATAAAAGCAGAGTCCATTTTTTGCCGTTTCTGTATAATTGCATCATTTGGCAAGTGGTACAGTTATTTCAAGCCCTTGGATATCCTTCTGTAGACAATGCAGAGGCTCAGAACGACATAAAATTGAAGATTTCACAGGATTGGGGAAAGGGGGGAGAAAAATATCGATGGAACCATCTATATTCTGCAAGTAGCTCAGCATATAAATTCAGATATTTGATGTTTCAAACAAAGGTCAGGTGAAAGAAACGGACATGTTTTATTTTATCCTTTGAAGATTTAGGAATCTTGTGATATGTTCGGCGGCTTGATTTGAAGCTCAAACCTCAACGTGTTAAGATGTATTCATCCAAACCTTTTTAATATGTGGAGCCCGGTGAGATTTGGATGTTTAAATACTTTTTTTAAAGTGTATTCAAATTGCATGAATGTAGGCTTATGCACTGAATGCATGCAACATCAACACATTACACAGATTTAAATTGACAGTTGGCGGAGAATTTCTCAGTGGGTTTAAAATGCATATTACGGTTGAAATCACACCCACAGTTTCACCTCAATTTCAGTAAACAGTAGACGGACAAAACAAACTTTCCCTTTTTCCGAACACCTCTCGCCTGGCGATAGCAGGATGGGATGCACTGCACTGTCACCTAGTTTCCATGGTAATCTGTTGCTATGGAAACAGGCCCTGGAACAGACTCGGGAGTCGGGCGATGGAGATTTTGTAGCCGGAGAGGCAGAGGGAGGTGAGGATAGAAGGGAGAGAAGGAAAAAAAAATGGGGAGAGGAAAGAAAAAACAGCAAGAAAAGGATAGAAAGTAAAGTGGAGGGGTTCAAATTTGGGCATGATCACAACTCGCTTGTCACTTCAGTAAACAATTCTCTCTTAACTACATCTTCTGACCAGGGCGGCTGCTTTATTACTGCATTAAGTGAGGGATTTTTTTGGGGGGGATTCAAGTGTTTGAAAATGAAAAGGAGGGAGCTGCCTCATTGACATTCATCTCACAGGTCTGTTGGCCATGTACAGCAAACATTACATAACCACTATGGTGGCTGGCACTACAACCAAACACGCAGTTACACACTCTCTCTGTGTATTCTACTCTTCCTATCTTTGTGAGGACCAATTTGAGTTTTTGACAACTACAGAACAAGGACATTTTGACCTCTCCTCATTTGTTTATGAAGAAATGTGTGTTGAGGGTTTATGTGAAACTTAAAATGTGTTTAGGTCAAGCGTTGGTGCTATGCATGTAGTGCTGATGATTCGAGGTCAACAGAGGGAATGAAAATGAGAGGCCTCATGAGAACATGACAAGAGTTTGTTGGCATGTGTGCACACTTGCGTGCACGTTTTGATGTGTGAAACAAGTTTCACTGCAGGAGGTTATATAAATCGCCTTTTCAAGATAAGAGCCAATGGTCATTTATCAAACACACAACGCACACTCAATCACAAATAATATGAGTAAGAAGGGAAAGTGACTAATTTGTTTGTTACTGAGAAAATGGCAAGGATGCAGCGCTGGCTGCTGGCAGGTAAATCCAAGCCTAACACACTCATTTGCAGATGTCCGCATAAAAGGTAGTTTCCCAGAAATGACAGGCCAACCAGCCTTTGGACAACATTTGATTTCCTCTTCTTGCACACACACACCACCCCCTTCTCATCTCCATCTAGCTCTCTAATCTCTCCCTGGCTGAAGCTGGACTGCAGCCTGCTGGGTTAGTCTATTCAACTGCTGTCACATAGAGAACCTTGGAGCATGTTGTGTACTATAGTCAGTGACAGACAATATGGGCAGCAACTGGCAGGGAGACCATAGCACAGATGGATGGACACGCGCACACGCACACAGTGTGTGAGGCTCATTCACTCAATCGCTCTGACTAACTGCACCAGAGTTCAGTCAGACATTCTACATGATGGCTTCTACACAACAACAAGTGTATGGAATATAAACAAAGAAGATAGCAAACATGTGCAAACAGGAAGCAAGTTATTAACTTTATACATATATAAAGAAAAGCATGCAGCCCTACCCCCCAAATGTTTATACCTGTGTGCCTTTTTTGTCATGACATTGTTACTATTAAAGTGACTTTGGAACTGGACATACATTCAAGTTCTACATCACAACATCCCGTGATAACCACAGACAAAAGGAAATGAACAGAGTTTAAACAGGTAGCAAAAAAGAGTGATAAAGGCCACGTCTGATGGACGAACCAAGAGAGGAAGAGGAATGAGACAAACTGTGCTTTATGAATTGTCATAATTAATTCAGGCATTACTGTTTTGTGTAGAAGACTGGGTAAAAGGTTTGCAATGACTTAAGTCTGACGACATTGAAGGAAGTGATTTATGTGATTGTGAGCATTACACAACTCCACTTCTGTCCAATAATACAACCCACAACTACCCCTTGAAACAGCATCCAAAAGCTTGAGTAATACTGAACCGAATCACTGTGATCTGTTTGTAGCAAACAGACATTTCTTCCTATCTATCTATATATTCACATGTGAGCTTACAATGTGTAGATGATCTGTGTTTTGATGTTTTATATCAACAGTCAGCAACTTGCAATACATAAATGTGATGTCATTTTATGGAGGTACAAACTTTAGGCAGCAATTTGTAGGAGGAGACAGTCAGAACATGAAGTAACTTTTAGAGTTAATGAGGCCTTGAAATACAATTATGTCATTTAAAATGTGCAATTTCACACTTAACACCCAGGTACATATAATGGCAAATACAGTTACATCACATTTGATTTGCTGAGGTTTGTTCAAATAAAAGCTATTTTGAATAATGCCAGACATTAGGACATTTCTTGGACTTGATTTAAGCATTTCTTTATCGCTTCAATCTGTTGGCACACAGCAACCATGATGACATTTTTTCACATATACTATAATGTGTGTGTGTGTGTTTGTGTGTGTGAATTGCAGTGTCTGCCAAAAGCCTGCTGACAGCTGCTGGCAGCTACTGTGTTGCGGATGCATAAGTCACTATCACAGCGTCACACTTCTTCCAGCACAGGAGGTGTCAGTTAAATAAATGTATAATTATCTGGAGGTTGTCAAAAAGCAGTTTAGTGCAACGCTGCGATGCCCGACTCAAAGAGAACGGAAAGACGAGCTCCCCAGATCTCTCTTTCTTTTCAGTGCAAAAGAAATGTGAGGACACAGAGTTACATCTGTGTCGTGTATAACAAAACATGTTTATTTATGTTTGTCTGGGTGTGTCGTCGTGCGTGATGATTTTATGAGTGTCCTTGCAAGTACGTGTATGTATGTATGTGCATGTCTTTAGCAGTGGCATCCAGCTGTTCAGCAGTGGGATCCTTGCACATCTGGCAGCGTGCTTTGGCCTGCAGTTCAGAGGGTTATCTACCATACAGCAATGATGAGGGGGATGAGACAAAGAGAAGGAAGAGGAGGAGATGAGATTAAAGACAAAAGGGAGGTGGCAGAAGGCTTGAGAAGATGAAAAGATGATGGATTTAGCTTCATAAAATGAGATGAAAATAAACAGATATTCAATGAGACACCTGGGGCTGAGCTGTGTTTGAGAGAGACGAGGAAAGTAGTTGGATACACTAAAAACAAGCCACTGGCTTCCTGCAGTCTGGCAATTTCCCTTTTATCCAATAATGAGAAACAAACGTGACAAAACATTGAAATTGTAGTCCACCACAAACAAAGACAGCCTAAACTAGCTTAAACCTTCAATAACTGATTATTCTGGCCACTTAGGAGAGCAAAAACAAGCTTTGAACACAAAACTGACATATCATATCCTTTTGTATGGTGAATCTGTTAGACAACCATTTATTTCCACATTCAGCAGTTACGGAACAACATTATCATTCATTTGTGGTCATGGTTTTGTCCACCTGATGGATGTTAGTCAAATATTCACTCACTTTTACCTCTATTTATGGTCTCCACCAACTCCTGAGGGAGACATATTTCTCTTTAATTGCTAAATGCTCCACTGTGTTCACCAGCTAGTCTCTAACTGTGTCTGTCTGTCTTTGAGAACAACACCTTATTGGGCAGGGATAGAAAAGAAGCCATCAAGCTGCACTATGGAAAGTGACCCATATTAGAAATTAAAATGTATGATATTTTGGCCTTTGCTGCTTAAATTTGACAATTGTTTTTATCACATCACAAACATCTTCTGTATCACCTAATGAAAGTGATCCTGGAACCCTCGAGCAAAATCTGAATCCAAATTAACTCCACCTTAACAACCACACAAAAACCTACAGGAAATGTGAAAAACATCCTTGTTTAATAATATGTGATAGTAGGAACACTATTGACTAAATTATAACCTTTACAAAGTCATATAAAGCTGATGGGACAGCTCAGTCTGCAGGAGCTTCATTCAAGGTCTCTATTCTACTTCAGCAAGAGCCAAGAGGACTCCACGGCTGACAATTGACGAGTTACATGATCTGTTAGTACCAGCAGGAAACACATCTATTTCTGGCGAGAGGGTCGAGCCTCAAGAGTCCAAATCTGTGCTCTCTCCCTGCTTCATCCACTTCTCTAAGCAGCGAATAGCTGTTACCTTAGCGGTCTGCTCTGGTCCATTAGCTCAAAAGAGAGGAGGCCATTTTGGTCACTTGAGATGGAACCAGCATTATATGTTGTGTGGACCTCTGCCAGCAAAGAAAAATCTTTCTTGTGAGTCCTCTGCGTGTCCGCCGTGGGACTGGAGTGCGGGAAGATCACAAGGCTCAGCAATCGATCCCGGGCCAGCTTTCGGTGGACAGTGAAAGGTCCAGGCAGAGGGGAGAGAGAGAGAAAAGAGAAAAAAAAAGAGTAGAAAAGCAGGGACAGTGACCCAACTGCAGGCTTGATTGATTTGCTGTGTGAAGGAAGGCCGTTTTCACACTTGGCTGGGTCCCATCTATCCAGAAACACCTCACAAACACACGAATGCTTGCTCTTGCAAACACATGCATGAACATATGCCAATGCACTGACACACAAACAAACAGAGGCTTTCTCATACATGCACAATGATAACTGCTGCCTGTTAAATACCTCGGATTCCCCCCCCCCCCCCCATGGAGTGATAGCACTCTCATAACATAAGCCTGCATGTTTGCTTGAGTTCTTGATCTTTTAATGTGCACTACATGACAGAAGACATTCTCCTTATTTTGTAATTAGAGACAAACATTTATGACAGGGGTGTCGACTAGAATTAATGCAAAATGGACTCAACTCTCCTCAACTGGAATGATAACTTTCCACAGGAGAACAAAACAGTAACAGATAAACACAAAGCGTTTCAGTCGAGCCTCCTTTTCCTCCCTCCTCTCTGACTTTGAAAGGCCTTAATGAGAGAAAAGTGTCTGTATCGATTCTCCTGCATTCTAACACTCCATGATCGAAGAACAAAAGAGAGGAAAGATAGGGACGGAGGCGGAGAGGGAGAGGGAGAGAGCATCCTGTCGAAGAAGCTTCCAGACACTGCAGCCAACTGAGGAACAGTGCACCATATATAAATAATACAAAATAAGACATTTAAAGGTTTACAGTGTAGGCAGTTGTTGTTTGTGCCTAGCTGAAAAATAGAAAACAAAATGGAAGTAGAAATGTGTATGGCTTTAAGTGATTGCATAGACACTAAATTGTGTACATTTACAGTATGTGTGCCAGTGTTTTTAAAACTTCTTAAACTCAGGAACAATGATGAAGGAAAACAGTAGAAGGGTCAAACAAGCAACCAAGATGCAGTTCTTTGTAACACTTAAATAAATAAGTTTAGCTTAGCACAAATACAGGACACAGGGGTAAACAGCTAGGCTGGCTTTGTCCAAAGGAAACAAATCCGAGTACCAGCACCTCTACGGCTCACTGAGTAATATGTTCTTGAAGTGTAATTAAAAACAGGTTGACAGGAAGTGGAGATTCTTGGAAATTACCAGTATTTTGATCAGAGAAATTGACAAAGTTAACTATAACTAATTGACGGTTCCAGGGTGGCTATGTCTTGTATGAAAAAGTAGGTTGTAACAATATCTACTTTTATATAATTAGAAGTGTCAAGTAACATCCAGTTTTAAAGTCATTAGTCATCAGTTGAAAAGAATACATTTAGAACCTGATATATGGTATGAGGTAGTTATCTGACAAGGCTGTGGGGAACATCTGACAAAAGAGGTTGGGAGACACTGCAGTGTACAGATAACAGTGATAAGGTATGATAGGCTCAGGAATATAAAAACATCTTCACTGTGGCCTACATTGATTTTCCACATATCCGCTTCTAAATATGGATTTCCCCTTTTTTAATCCCCACCAGGCTGAGCTTATCTTCTTTTACCTGGATAGACAAATGCACAGTTCTTTTGACAGCAACATTTAGCAGAAAAACAAACTGAAAATATAAATGGACAGTAAAAATACACCTTCACAATGATTTATTTCCAAGCGTATGGGTTTGTCTTTTCAATTTTTCTGACCACACCTCTGCCAAGCTACACTTTCTCTCGCTCATTATCCTCCCTCCTGTCCCTTGTCTCTAGTCTTCCTCATCCCTCTCTCCTATATTATCTTATTCCAATTAATGATCTTCCTCCTTAGGCATCCGTTGTTTCCATAGGAACAGTGCTCTGTAGTGGATACTGGTCGCCTAGGCAACGCAGAGCTGGCAGGACATTTTGTGTGAATGTGTGTGGTGTGTGTGAGTGAATGCGCATGCACATGTCGCGTTTACTTGATTTGGGCTTGCCCCCCTTGCAGTGGCGCAGGTATGTCCTTATGTGTTTTTATGACTTTCTGTCAAACAAATTCAAAGTTTTCTTTATTTTACATACGTGTTTATAATGCATTTGTGTATAATACTTTGTTTCATTTAAAAGATAGTCGGCTGGCCTGCAGTCATTTTCCTCTTCAATTCTGCTACAGTGTGTATCGTGTTGTTAGTGTCCAATTGACCTCCCTGTCACTCCTCTTTAATCATTATCCTCATTACTTTGCGCATATGTGCCATCATATTGTAAATGTCTCTCTCTCTTTCTCCCTCTCTCTGCTTATTGCTTGCCCGCACAAACACACATCACTAAAGAGCAGTCCCTGTAGATTATAATCTCTGTCCTGTGTACAGATTTAAGAGGGAAAAAATCTAGCCGCATGATTTTTTTCCCCACAACACTGTAATCAGTTGCACAGATGACATGACAAAGACCTATGGGACTGAGACAAAAACTGTTGTGTGTGTATGTCTATGTATGTGAATGCATCAAGTGTGTATTAATGCATGAGATGTGTGCATTAAAGCATGAAGTCACATTTATGAGATTTAGCAGTGACTCGTGTTTAACAGGGTTGCATCTGCCATTTCATGTCGGGACATTACAGGACATGTTATAGCCGTGTGGACAGTTCTGTAAACTTGAAATGGTCATTGTGTGTGTGTGTGAGGTTGAGTGAATGAGGGAGAGGGAGAGTATGTGTGTAAAAGGGAACAGAGGGATTGCGTCTGGCTCCGGGGGCTTCCCTATTCACAGCTGGGACAAACCTTAATGCTGGATTAACAAAAGCATCCACAGATAGAAAGCTCTAGAAAGAGGTGAACAATGCAGAAAGGACTTGGGATAAAACTGGGGCAGAAGATCCTGAGAACATTAGTGTATCTGTGTTTGTGTTTTACATCTATTTTTCCTCACTAAATTCTTCATTAACAAAAGGAAAAAGAAAACATCTTATTCACAAATGCTTTTTAAAAATATAATTTCACACAGGCCGAACACAAATAAAGAAGCAGACGGCCTGAAGCCAAAATTACAAGAACGCCAACATATTGTGATATTAAATGTCTAATACATATATTATACAGTGCACGTATGTGTTGTTTTGGTGGTGGTGTTGGTGTGTGCTTGTGTGTGAGTGAGGGGCAGGCCATCTGCTAGTGTGAGTGGCGAGTGTATGTGTGACTAAGCACATGCAGAGATTCATGCCTGAGCTGTGTGAAAATCTCTGGAGAGCCGGGAGGCCTCGGCTCAGAAGTCCATCCCCGACGCGCGCGCGCACGCGCACACACACACGCACGCACACACACACACACACACACACACAAACACACACAAACACACCGCAAGAAGCAAACACGCACATGAAATGAATAAATAAATAGATGCTCTGCAATCATACACAAATGCACTCACACACCCAGTCTTTGATCCCATCCCCACATCTCTACACATGCGCAACCAAAATTAAAATCACCCATGCTCCCTCTACCTCACGTGTGCTCCACTGCTCTACTTTCCCTGTGCTCGCGCTGGAGAGGAGCGGGTTCATCGGGCCAGCCCCCACCCTCACACACACAGAATGCAGAAATATACACAAAAGCATGCATGCGTGGCAATAAACACTTAGATACACACACGCGCAAAGCAGCACACAGGCCAAATACCAACACACATAAGCACGCAGGAGATAAACACAAACACACAAGCAGTGATGTAAAAAAATATATACTTCAGCTGCTATCAACATTAATCAGGTTTTAAAGTTTACCGACTCACTGACTCCATCACTTTGGCTTCTGGAACTAACAACTTCTTTCTTCACTTACGTACAGAATCCATATTCATTACGTACTAACACAGAAATTCTCAAAGGGAGAAACGTCACAAAGATATTATTACATGAGGTGAAGAAACAATTGTAGCAAATGAAAATTTGCTATATTGCTAACTCTGGCTTGACGGTTGTGTTGCGCATGGCCCCTGTTAAATTACATGAGACACATATTTTTAGATGCAGTGCGAGGATATCATTATCTCCATCCCAGATAAACATCCATAAATTTGCTTAGAAGTCATACAAAAAACACGCTCCTTATATGTCCAGAACCTGCCCGAGAATCCTCAGGTTTTTAGGTTTTCTTCCGTATCAAAGTGATCCAGTGATCGTCGTCAGTACATTCAAAGGCGAAATGTAAACACAACTGCTAATAGTTTGGCATACTTTTAATGTTCCAATTTGCCAAAATGTAAAGAAATATAGACTACAAAGGGAGTCCACAGCTAACTAACTGACTCCTTGGCAACATTATACTTTACATCTCCCAAAGCACCATAGGAACTTAGATTATTACATGATGAGGCATAAAGTCACACATGAATGGGACAGTATTTACATGCATGCTAAAATCTGAAAGTCCAGATTGGACCGAGTCTATGTTAAAAATGTCAGACCTTAAGTGGGACCCTACAAATGTCACTTTATTTTCCAACCGCTTTATAAGCTTCTGCAGCTTTTACAAGAACATGGGACGAGGTGAGATAGAAAAGGGAGAGTGTGAAAAGCGAGAGAGACAATAAAGTGGATTGTTGTAATCCACTTTATCCTGGCACAAAAGGTTCAAACAACAATGAAAACATGGCGACATCAAGACATGGACACAGACAGGAAAACCAGACAAACATGCACGCATACGCACTAAGTGTTCAGTGATATTTGAGCACTACAAGAATATATTTCAGAAACTCTTTGAAATAAGACTAGAGCTTATGTGTGTGAACAACTTTTTATGCCACCTATGTGCGTGTGCAGTGTGTCTCCTAAGATGAATGTTCCCCTGGGGCTGTCTTCGCGGCAGGCGTCCAAGCTTCCCAGTAATGGGGCAGGGGAGAACTCTCCACAGTAGGAGCCAGGGACAACCAATCAATGTCAATGAACGTCTCGCACTCTCTGCATTACACCAGCTCAGGATGACATCATGACATGAGCCTCTCCACTACGAGGGGCGGGTGGGTACACAGTCATGTGTTTTCCAATACATTAGCCCAGTGGAGGGAGGGATTCCTAGGGATCGTAGGGTTGCATGATTCCATTTCCAGCCCTCGAACATTTCATTCAGAAATGTAATTTACAAATTAAAAGGATCAGATGTGAATATCTCACTTTGTTAATTCTCTCATGTCTTCTCAGTTTTCAACAGGGCTTTTTGTTGTGATACAATCTCACCTGGTTCCTGTGCACGTTCATGTTTCTAAGTTCTCCCTCTTTCTTGTATCAGCTTGGCCACTCGTGCGGTTTGGCTACATGCAGTGGATAACATAGGTATCTCCTGAAATATGCAACACTACTAAGAAGAAAACGAGAAGAGAAGTAGGTCTCCTGCGACACTCAGTCTCAGCTATCAGAGGGAAACTGACGGTAGGTGAAAGAGGGAGAGGAGAGGTTTTTCTATGACATGATGGAAGCTTAAAAGGGAAAATTCACTGCCTGTAATGTGAATGTTCACTCAGTGTTGATGGTAAATGTTGTTAACTGAAGCAATACATTACTCAGTGAGTGCAATTTTGAAAAACTGAGTTGTCCAGCTCGCTGAGCCGTACCAGGATGCATTGCGCGCAAGCTTCTAACCCCTCTGAACAAGTTAGCTGCTGCTAATCAAAGTTACACAACATTGCCAAGCCAATGAATTCCTGCAGTTTGAGCATTTATTTTTTACACGTAGCTATAACGTTACAGTCAGGGCATGTCTATTAGATACAACAAGAGCAGCACACACATACCGGCAAGGAGCCAAAAGGGCTTCAAAGCAAGTTACCGGCATCCAACCTACTACTCTCATTATATAGTTGGCTTCAAAAGAGACTTTTAAAGTACAACAGTTACAGGTTCTCCTGACTGTCCCTCTATATAACAACATGAGTCCAACATCGCCCCAGCCTGTGGGACCAGCCTGGCCTATAGCCATTACTTTGTTGGCTAAAACGTAGTGTTTGGTGACAAAAATACTCACTCAATTTTCATCTGCTGGGGTTGGTGTTGGCAACAGCATCCAACAAAAACTAGCCAACCTCGACATTCATTGCAGCAGAAAGACTAACGCAGCATTTGTCTCATGGCCAATATAGCATGCACTGAGGGATGTATTTCTTCAGCTTACTCAATATACTGTCAACATTGAGTGGGCAGCTACATGACAGGCAGTGAATTTTTCCTTTAAGTGATGCTCGAGTGACATTGTTGTAAGACCATCATTGGTGCCTATAAACTGTAATAACAATCTGGCAAGTTTGTTGCATGTCACACTATGTGAGACAGGACTAATAAAGTCTTGTTCACAATATCGTGTCGGATGCGAGCAGAGGCATAATCAACTCATCATCCATGAATGCCACTCCGACGTTTTGAAAATGTAGTACAACAATAAACAAGCTCTGGCAGTAAATATATGAAACAGTGAATATGAAAAAACTCAAAAGAGGAGAAAAAAAAAGAACCACTGAAAGACGGCAACATGAAATGTAAACTTTGCAAAGTCAGTTGGAGGTCAATTTATTTTTAAGCGGTAGCATTCCTACACACTTGCCAGTGTATTCTGGGTCATTTTATGTCACATTCTGATTGGTTGGTTTGTAAACATGTGTCGTAGCAGCGTGTCACCAGGCCTAACACCTAAAAACACACATATGTTCAGTATGCATCCTGGCAGGTATAACTGTGGCGAGGTGCACTGGTGTGTGATTAACAGTCTTTTTACTTATTCCTCACATTGTTCTGTCTCCAATACAATTTAAATAAACTCTGTTACCTATTGTCATGAATCTTATATTGATACTGCTAAGTTTTCAAAAAGGAATTAATCAAAGTAGTTTACATTTAGATAGTAGAAGTAACACTCACTAATTATTCAGACTGTTGGATATAAGTTTAAAAAAGGGAAAAAGTCTATTGCTGGATGTCAATAAAATTGTAAAATTATTTGCATTCAAATGTTTAAACTTTAATTTAAAGAATTTAAAGATTTAAAGAAGTTCTAAAATGCCATCTGGTTGCTCTCATTGTATTTTCATGCCACATGAAATGGTCTTCTAGGGAATTTCTGCATGATGCAAAAACTGTCCCAAAAACCTATTTGAAAAACCTCCAGATGTATTCATGTAGTCCTAGTTAGGGTTAAATGACAATTATGTAATATCTTCAAAATATGTGAGACCTCTCTCACTGGAAGTTTGTCTTGTTAAACACATGTACCTAATAAAACAAACACCTGTTCTTTCCACCACACTGCTTATGGGAGCGTTAACAGCAGGATATGTTGTGTAGTTATACTGAAAGTTGCATTTTTTAAGCAGAAAGAAAACTACGTGATTTAAAGCCTAACTAGAATCGTGACAAATTACTTTCAAGACCACGAAGAGTCTGAAAGAGCAGGACACCGTAGGCAGTCAGCAGTCATTTTGCAGCGTGGAGGATTAAAATTTCTTGCCACCAGAATGACACTTCACAATGACCCCTTGGGCTTATGAAACTTATGTTCTTAGCTTCAGAGAAGTTTAGATTTCTAAAATGAGATACATTAGGGCAACAAGTGGGTCTGCACAAAACTTCTCTTCTTTACAGATTTAAAGTTTTGGGTGGATACTGACACTAAGAAGATTTACCTAACTTGCCTTAATTTCTGGATCTTGCATCATCAACAATCTCAACTTCAGTGCCCTTGAGCAAAGAAAACCCCCAAAACAAACAAAAAATGGCAGAATCGAGAGACAATGTCCTTCAGCTGACTCTGCACTTTGACCGCCCAGTGAAGAAGGAGTAAAGACGAAGACTGTGTGAGGATGTTTTTGGAGATCAGATTTTTTTTCTGTGCAGGTTTGTGCATTTGCACCTTGTTATCTCAACATGCTGAAACATGTATTGGCATGGTTTGTTATCATGCTGACGCGAAATAAGATCTTTAAGTGAGGAGTGGCATCGATTGTTCGTTGCCACCAGAATATTTCTGTGTTTTTTACCTCAACACTATTGCTTTTGTTATAGGAAACACTATCAAAGCAAATTATAGATTAAAGTGTGCTCCACTCTTTTCCCTCCCCTCCCTCTTTCTCCTTCGCTACAGTCTTCCCATCGGTCTAACACTGGCGCTCTGCTCATTAGCTTTCTGTCAGTCTCGGTTTCTTCTATTTTGTCCCCTCATTTTCTCTTTCTCCTGTGCTGTCATGCAGTTTCCCCCTTTCCTCACTCTCCTCTTTCTCCTTTTCCATTCATTCGCTCATTCCTTGTGTGGGAATTCAGCAAAAAATATTCTTCAGGGATCTCCTCCCTTCTCACCTCTCAGGTCTTCAGATCTGTTTCTTTTGTTTCTTTATCTCTCTTATCTCTCCCTGTCTGTCCCCTTTTCATCATGTTTTGCGAGAATTGTTTTTCGTAAGAAATTAACGTAGGTTCAAAACCCACCTCCCACATTTCTGCAAAACACACACAAACTGGAATCGTGACAACTGTACCCGTACAAGCCATAGTGAGAGATCAAAAATATACCAGCGCAGAGGACTACTGACTTCTCTGTGATTACACACACGCACTTCAGAGCGCAGCAGAACGACAACTTGAACACAATCACACATTACTGTCTCCACACAGCCCTGAGCATAGAGCAGGTGAGAGAAACGAACGTGGAAATGAGGGGAAAAACGGAGTGAGAGGCAGAAGTGAGAAGAAGAGGGTGTGAAGAGAAGCAGGTGATGACGAGTGAGAAGGAACTCGACTCTCTAACTGTAATGGCTTTCAAACAGGGCTGCTTGGTGAGTTCAGCTTTATTTGTTTTGAAGGGAAGTCAAATCCTCCCATCTGTCCCTGAAACACACTCACTGATCCTTCTTTAATACTTCTCCTTCTGCTAGAAGAAAACGCCCAGGACACTGTCTACTATTCCGTGCGTGTGTGTGTGTGTTGTTATAGTCAGACGCTGTCCTAAAAAACTTGGCCCACACACAACACAGTATATGCATTTGTTTACTTCTTGAGTCAAGCTTGTTCCTTGTTAAGCTTGTAACATTCAAATCTGAGCTCACTTGAGGTGATCAAAAGATCCTTTAAATACTTCAGTATAACATTTTTCAGGCATCATCTTCTCTGAGGGACGACCGTTTGTTGTTTGTTACGACCGTAAATCCATGCAATGCATTGCGCAAATCCCTTTATTTAAAAAGGGGCATGTATTTTACCCAGTGACTGAACAGAGCTGTATCAATTAGTCACTTTCTCAAAAAAATCTAGTTCATATGAATTCAAAACTAGCACGTAATTCGGGCTGCCAAGCACAGAATTGCAAGGCTCTGAAATGTCAAGCCATTTTAAGGGGTGGTATTCTATCATTTAGTAAATACTAATAATTTCTAACTATAAGTATAGTACTGATATTTTTTATCATTGCATGAGAAATAAAACAAATGGCAAAGAAAGGAGGATACAGCTTGGCTGCAATGAATGCAAGCACATACTGGAATGGAAGTCCAATCCTATGCTAACTCCTGCAGTTTATACCAACAGCCCTGCAACACTTTTTTCTGTCCTGCCTACTTTTTGCTTAAGCACTAAAGTACATTTCGCCAGGCGAAACCATTCTGGCTCATTCTGGTTCATTCATGGTGCCCCTCACTTGAGTGACAAGCCAACATTACAAACAAGAATGCTGTGGATCCTTGCGCACATATTCATCAAAATTGTAATAATATTCTGTCAATTAATATAAATTTTATGCCAAATCCAAATCATCAGCATAAATACTACGCTGGTAGCCCACTGGTTGCAACATTTTCTGTGGAATATTCCACTGAAAAGCACAATAATATTTTCATTCATGTATCATTTTAAATATCTGGTAAAAAAATCTGAAAGTCTGAATTTGCATGTTAGTTGCACTCAGTCCTTGCAATCCATTAAAATGATTCACACAATCTGACCTTTTCCACTCCTGCATTTATTGTAATTATATATTCAGTCTGTGTATTGAGCCTAATTACAAGCTAAACTTTAAATTATAACTCATTTGGCAGTGCTCTGAATGCGGCAGTGAGTACATCATGAGTAATTCTTCTCCATTCAGAGCTCGGAGTCACCTACTTTAGTTGATAGCAGTGTTCTCACGTCTTAGTGTGTCAAGGTCAAGCATGGCTAATGGCCAAAACACTGTCATTGACACAGTGGTGGTTAGTGCTGCAGCCAGCAGCTGAAGGGCACTTGACGTCATGCAAGTCAAATGATGGGCTGTGGGGATGGAGTGGAAATGTAAAGTGCTATTACTGATTTCACTGTCAGAGGGAAGTCATTTACAGATAAACTCTTGTTGTGGTAGAGCATTCAAATCATCATACAGTAGGCATGTAAGTACTCTTGTGGCTTGTACAATAATGACAGGAAGAGGACAGATTAGTACTTTTGGACCAACAACCTACAGTATATATTTCAACACATTTCATGTCAGCACCGTGCACTGCTCTGGCTGCCTGATAATACCAACTGAAGTGGCAGCGAAGAACAGTCACATGCAGCCATTTCGTCGGGTTGTTTTGGTGGTTTGAGGCTTAGTATCATTGCTGTTCGATGCTTAGCTATAACTTGGGAAGCTTCCTTATGCAGACCTGAATGCTGCTCTGTACTGGCAGCCTGCATGTTTGCTTAGGCCACTTGTTGAAAAGCCTGCAAAGATTTCATTTGCAGATTTTGTACTGTGTAAGGTGCCATTAAGTTAAGGTGCTGCTGCTAAAAAGCGGATTTGATTATCGTAATAATGGTATATGAAGGTCTTTGTTTCATTATGCAAACATACAGACGCGTAACAGAAACTAAAAACCCTGGCATCCCACATGTATGTTTTACAAAAAACTGAAATCAATTTTGGCCACAATTTCCAGCAAGACCCGAAATATCAATTCAAGAAATATTCAACCCTTGTGAGGATTCACAGATTTTTAACAGTACCTCTGTGAGTGCCTTGTGAAGGAAATCGGCAGTCTGAGGGGACACCTCCCAAGGTGTCTTCTCTTCCACCATGATGGAGTCCAGCGTGGCCTTCTCTAGAACGACATCGAAGGATGCTTCGGGAAAGGAGAGCTGGCTCACGTCCATTTGATGCCAGGTCATACCAGGGCAGTCACTGTACCTGGCACTCATTGTACTGATGCACACTGAGGAGTAGTCTATGTTGGTGATGGAGTGGTAGCCGGCGCTGTACATGTCGCTACTCATACTGCTGTTTCCACAACCTGAAAGAAAAGAGAAGAGGGAAGGGGGGGGGATTGAAACCAATATGTCTCTGATGACTCAACTCCTCAATATGTTTTTCAGTATGAGTAAACGATGGTGTGATCAATAAAGCAACAATGCCAAGTCCCTACCATGACAACAAAGGATGCTATGACTGGAACCACCTCTGCTGTGATTGATGAGACAGAGACGAGCACACCCACACACACGCACAGACAGACACACATACACACACACACAGAGAGTGTCTATTTGATCATGCTGCTGTTCAATCATGAACAGTAAGGCCGAGATGGAAACCTCCGCCTCCAGAGGACCAGATGGGGCTCATATAAAGTGTGTTCAGGGAGAGCAGCCCATTCTGACATGACCTCAAACTAAACAAAATCCGTCACAAGTAACAAGGTTCCAACTTGTATCTTGTCAGAGGGCGACAGATGAATGAAGGCCAAGGAGGAAAAAAAAAAAAGAGGACAAAAGAAAAATTTAAATAGCCTCTCATGTAGCAAGACAAGATGAAAATAATCTGCTGAATGCAGCATGTCACCTTTTGGATCAGATGACTCACAGCTTGTGAAGGATGCAGGAGGAGGAGGAGGAGTGGGTGGAGGAGACAGGCAAAAGAAAAAAGGGGTAGGAAGCAGTAGGAAGAGGACATGGAGGAGACATACACACCGTCTTGATGAACATATTCTGTTTCAGTAAAGGTGAAGTTCATGTGTGTTAGCCTTGGAAATGGTCATGTTAACAATCTTTGTTTGTTTGTGTGTACGTGTACATCTGTGTTTAAGGGTCTCCTCCTGGAATAGGGGGGAGAGAGTGTGATAGGTGGGGCTGTCACTTCAGGCAGCACATTGGCAGTGACACCTCCGCTGCAAACGTGTGGCTGGCGCTTGTTATCACCTTACTGCTTCTACTAATTACCAGCCTCCAAAAGTGCCATGAGTGTGAGTGCGAGCGTGTAAGACCGACTCAGTTAGCAGCCTCACACACTAAACAACACGTTTGTAACCTATTTAGGTGTGTGTGTGCAGTACATGTAGAAACCTTATGCTAACCCTTATAGTAGTATATACATACATGCACAACTAAAAGGCTGCAGATGCAAGATAGGAACTATGAAAAGTGGCAAGGAGAGAAGCAATACCAGCCTCATTGTACAGCAAGCGGACCCTGTGCCAAATATACTCCACCAGTGATAGCGTGTTAGCTGCTTATGCACGCAAATGTTTGTGTGTGTGTGTGTGTGTGTGTGTGTGTGTTTGTTCCAGACATCAGAGAGCTGGAGCCACGCTGTCCCCTGATGGCTCTCCCCATGACGTTGGCTTCAAAACAAGGTAGGAAATATGTCAGCACTGTTTGTCACACTCAAATAGTTGAACGCTTTCTTTATGGATGGCTGGAATATGAGAGAATTTGTCAGGGTAGAATTACACAGGCTCAACAGGTTATTTTAGATAACTTTAATCTTACTTTACGTGTGCCAAAAGCGAGCAACAGCTTTGGAAAATACATCTTGCATTGAGGAGAGGCAACCTGACAAACAAGACACGGCTTATAGGAATGCTGAAGTCTGTCCACCTCAAAAAGGGTCAGACGCACCATAAAAAATGGCAGCTTCATCTTTTATGGAAACAAGAAAGATCATTTCATATCCACTATTGAGTTCGAGGTGAAAATGAGGGTCTGTGAACCTTGTTTCATGCCCAGATATGGTGCTCTCAGAGCGGGTTCAATCACTCCTGCACTGCCCTCTGAAATCCTCCAGCATGCCAGAGATTGTTTCCAAAGGGTTCCCCCCGCTGACACAGCTATGTGTGTGTGTTATCTTTTTCCATGCACTCGGCTCTGAGGAAGGGGTGTCACATGACAGCTCATTCTTGGGGGTTGTCACGATATTATAGTTGCCAGGCTGTCATCAAGGACACTACTCTCATTCTGGGTCTGTGACATCAGCTGGTCCCCCCCACAACCGCTAACCTTTAAACACACACACACACACTCACCATCTTACCTGCACACATACACACTGCGGAAGAAGAGATCTGACAGGGTGTGTGTGTGGGTGTGTGGGGGGGGGGGGGGTCCAAAAGTGCATTTATAAAATGGGTAAATTTGAAAAAGGGTTTGTCACAAAACCAGGTAAGGCTGGAGCCTGGAGTCTGTTTTTCCTCCAGCTGGAAGTGAGAAGGGCTTAAAACCTCCTGATAGCCAGAGAGCACATCCTAACTGGATTACCCAGAGCAGCAGAGAGGGAGACTAAAGTTAGAGGTGTCATATCACCTTGTTCTGCTGGCTGTGTGAGTGTGCATGTGTGTGTGTGATGGAAAAATTGAGTGCTGGTCTTAAAAGGTATCATACCACTCATAACAAATCGGCAAAAACAAACTGTGTTGAACATCCATCATCCGCTTGTGACATGTGCAAACTGTTTGCTAGTTCAAGTCTTTCATAGTCATCTCTTACAGGAAATTCTGCACAAACAAGGTTTTTTAAGAAAGGAGAAGAAGTAAAGCAGCTGCTAGCGCAGTGAGGAATGTTGGCCAAACATGGAGGTGGTTCCTTCCTGCAAGCTCAGAGATACTCTGGCCAACAATTGTATCAGGTTGCATGACTGACCTGACAAACCCTGTGAAATAAATAAAAAATTCTTGACATGTGACTCTCACAGCTGTGGAGATACACCAGAGAGGTGATCAACTGGAATAATGCAGCATTCCTCTGCTGCTTGCACACGATTCATTGCCAAACACCAGTAAAAAGGGGCAAAAAACAGTTCAACAAAACTATTAAATTATATAACATTTTTACCAAACTAAAGAGTTCACTGAATGAAGTCCATGCCACAAAAACGTGAAACCAGAAAAGATTTTTCAAATAGCAGAACAACATAAATCAGTGTGATTGACAGCTGCTGATATTTCTGTGATTTTCCACAAGGAAGAACCCCATTCAACACTTTACTACAGTAAACCATCAAGCTGGCTGTCTACATGGGTGCTCAACTCATTTATAGCACAAGAGTATAAGATAATGTTACAGGAGTGCCTTGGTAATGGTAAACTCAGAACTGTACTTTCATGATTACGTAAAATGTTTGCAAACGCTTGTTTTCCATCTAGAAAGTGCTGCTCCATCAGAAAATCTGCATCTATACTTTGTTAAAGAAATGTGTCCAAAATTATGCCATCACATCCTAATTGGAACGCAACACCTGCTCATCCTCACAGCAACAATGCCAGCTAAGATTTAAGGTTCCTTTATAGTAATTTCTTTAGTTAACAGTCAAGCTCCTTGATTCTTACTCAACATAGACTGTTGGAGATTTGACCTTTGTGCTATCAAATTACCCCCCCACCCCCCACATAAACAGCAACTCTCCAGTGCCCATCTATGGTCAGGAGGGGTGGTGGGTGGGGAACCCCTGCAAGTGAGCCAGCGGTGTGAAATATCAAAGCTGCTATCTCTGAGGTGAGACGAGCGCAGCAGTGGAAACTCCATGATGTCAGAGGCATGCGGGCTATTCATTCACATCCCACATTAAGGATGGGGACGGGGGCTAGTGCTGGTGAAAGGTGATGTTCACATGTGCGCTGGCAACAACACTGACCCCCCCCACACCCACTTCTGGGCTAGCCCGAGGTAAACTGATGCCACGATGACGCACTGCAAAGTTCAGCTGCAATTACTGTAAATGTCAACATTATGAAAAGTGCAAGTGGAAAGTGTGATTGTGTATGTGCATGCACATTAATCACATGGCTGCATGTAAGTGTATGCTTAGTGCTTTGGCTTTTATTGGTCAACGTGTGGACTTGTTGAGTTCTCTCTCAAAACAGAAAATCAGACATTAAACCTGTAGTTTGATTACTTAAACTGATGTTGGTGCAGTTTTGTGCACCATGTGTGATAAAGTGTGACTGTAAGTGAACATGTCAGGTCATACGAAGCCTGCACATTTGTCTGTGTTGGTGTGTGCACCGTGACAATGATGATAGTAGACAGAGTCACACTGGGCCTTGTTTTAACCAGTTATCTCTTGTTATCTTGCCTCTAAGTTAGGCTCCGCTGTTATCTGATTAAGCCTTACTGTTCATACGGCAAGCATTCGTTGACAAACACATAACAGACACACAAAAATGCACACAGACGTGTCTTTAATTTATTTGACATATATGGACTCTTAAGGCTCGGGTATGTTTGACACGAAGCAGTTCCAACGATATGTCATCTGTCCACCAAGCAAAAGTACACACGTCTATAAAGTATATAGTGGCCACACAAATGGCCACACTTGAAGGCAGGGTTTTATAGGGGTGGCACGGGTTGGACTGTTGAAGTGGAGATAACTTTCTGACAGTCTCACAGTGAAAGCATTCATGGTGGTGCACTCATTTGCATACATGAACAGTGAGAAAATAATGAAAAAATAAGCTTGAGAAGTGAACGTGCTTGTTAGTTCGTATCGTACCCGCCCCTTTATTGATCCGTTTTAAACATTTTCATCTATAAATGTTCAATTGTTGTGCTGACTGAAACAGCCTCACCCCTTGTTTGGTCTCACACTGAGACAGACGGGAGGAAGAGGTGGAAAGAATGGAGGAACATAAAGACACCAGAGGAGAGGGTGGACATGAGGAGTAAAATTAAAAGACAAATAGGTCCCAATAAAATGAAAGCAAGGTCTCTAAATAAGCATGACAGAAAAACAAATGAAGGGTTGACAAACTACTAAAGCAGGACAAGGACGCGAAATGGGGAGATGAGGGAGAAAATGGCAGGAAAAGTGAAGCAGAGGAAGGAAAAAAGATACTACTGGATTAACTACCCAGACTCTCCTCATCCCAGTGTGTTTATATCACATTTTATACTTACACATACATCACCAGCTAGCATCCATTTACAGTGATGAAGGGATATTTACATAAACAAATGGCTGTGAGTGTATATTTGTGTGTGTGCAATGTGGTATGCACAAGGTGATCTGAACATGGCCTCATCTTTGCATCTATACCAGATATAGATATTCTGTATTTCCATGTTTTTCAAGCAGTTTCAGATGCTCCAGAGAAGTTGCATCAGCAGCGAGGCCAGATGAAATTCTCTCAAAAGCTTGGCTCTTCCGGCGAGTTCTCCTCTTCCTTCTACTCACAAAAGGAACCTCAGTTATGTAACTGGGTATACGAGATAATTAGTGACTGAATAATTAAGTGTGTGCCCGTGACAGTGTGACTGTTTGATGGAGTGTGAGCCTGTGTGTGTATGAGTGATGGAGGACTTTTGGAAGGACTCCATTCTATGAATCTGCCTCTCCGTCTTTGGCGGGGTCAAACAACAGCCGAAAAACCCGACTGTGCTGCGGTGGAGAGTCTGGAGATCAAGAGCGATGGACAGAGAGCACCAACATGAAAGGTGGGCAGCTGTCAGACAAAGTTGGCGAGATGCGAGCAACAGGGGTGAGTAAGAGTGGGAGTCAGAGAGAGCGAGAGAGAGAAAGACAGACAGAGAGAATGTGCTAGAGAGCCCAAATGATGCAATTTGATCTGCCCTTGCTGTGTAACTAAAGAGCTTGTGGGGGAACACACACACACACACAC